>JADOBO010000122.1:0-20000 GCA_016403345.1 Corylus heterophylla | reverse complement strand
TTGTTCTTGGTGTTGTTTAATAGATGTCGAGCGCCGCTTTTCCCCGTCCGAGAATCTCCATCTGCTCTAAGTGGGTGAGCTAGAGTCCTTATGTCAGGCTGGTTGTTCAAAAGACTTTCTCTTTACCCTTTGCATCTTCATCTTTTCGAAAGCCCAGACCCATTCTTCTGGATCTTCATTAGTCCTATTTCGGGTGCAAAGCCTCTTAAATAAAGGAATTTTTATCGCTTAGCGCTTGTGCTAAGGGCTATTTCTCTCTTTCTTTTATTTATTTCTCCCCCATTTTTTCATTTTGTTGATTGAAAGAGGATAAGCGCTATCCATTGAGTAAAGGGAGGGTTTGCTACAGTGATTCGGGCGGTTGGTGGCCCCTTTCGAGAGTTGCGGGTCCTTGCCGCTGCATGAGTGGTAGCTCACGCTCAAAACTCCTCCGACACGAGTCCTAGTCGTTGCACTGCGGTCCGTTTCCCGGCTTCGCTTGCGCGATTTGCACTTCTGATTGGTTCCATCCATCCCCGACCTTAATGAATCGAGTATGAAGGGGTCAGTCAGTAAAGCGGTTCGGGTTCTCGGTCGGTTCCCGTTCGCTCGCCCCCCTCATAGTCCATTAGTGGGTAAGGTGGTAAACTTAGAGGGCGCCCGCCTCCTCTTTAGACGTGTCCTCGACAACCCGGCGGTTGTTCGGTCTCCGCTTTTGGGGGCGGGAGTGCTTGGTCGCTGGGGTTTCCTTTTCCTCAACCAATTCGGTTGTGTCAGTCCTGAGATTGGTCTAACATTTTGTTATGAGCTGGCAGATGGATTGAAGGTAAGATAGATTTTAGTTCAAGTGGCACAGGACCTTAGATCGACCATGGGGCGTATTCTACCCTTACCGAATTCATTCTATTGAAGCGTAACGTAAAAAGCTCCTTCTCATGTTGCATTTTTTTGGTTTGGAAGTTCCAGAATGTTGTCTGTGGATTTCTAACAAAGGAAAGCCCCCTTATGCCATTTGATTAATTAAAGTTCCGTGCTGCTCGCCACTCCCCGAGGCCAAGGACGGGGTCGAACCGTCATTCCAGGATTTGCAGTCCAATACATTTCCATTATGTTACCTAGCCAAAGCCGCCACCTCATGTGCCAAAGTCAAACGGTTGTTCTTCCTTAGCACAAGCGCTAAGCGATAATAATTCCTTCCCTGCTCCCTCTTTTTCTACATATGCGGTGGCGGGCGGAGCACTCTATATGACCGGCGGCGGGTTATCAGAGAAGAGGGGACAACTTATTTCTCCCTTGCCTTGCTCAATTTTCCCTTTATGATTGAAAGTAGCAAGCCACTCCACTACTGGTACAGAGGCCAGAAGGTTGCTTCCTCTATATGTTCAGGCAAAGAACATCTAGAAGCTAGCTTTTGTCTTGTAAGCAACCATGCCTATATAATAATAATAGAATTTTGCTTACCAAAGTGGTCTTACTAAAAGTAAATAAGCAACCAGTTCCGTTCCAAGTGCTTTACTAATACTAATAAAGCTTTTCACTATTCCTTTCCAGAGAAGGTGGCTCATCCAGCCCAGCGGATCCATTGTTTATGCGGCAGTGCGATGCAGCTGAAAAACGTAAGCCCCTTTTTATTAGGTTGGTATAGGTTGGGGAAAACTCCAAAACTAGGGTTCCAAAAAGCTTACCTTATATTTAATACTTATATTTAATATAAGTTTTAGAAAGGGGCACCCCTACTATACCCCTAAACTACAAGCTAGCGCGCAACGGCTTTTCAGCCGTTGTTGCGCAGGCTCGAAAATCTCTCTTTCGCCTCTCCTCCCTGTCTCCATTCTGATTGATTCGCTTCTTCCTTCGCGCAAGCGCTTGGTTCGCCCCTTGTTGTGTTGCATTTTGTGATCCTCCGCTTCAGTCTGCGTTTTTCGGATAGCCGGGATCCGACGTTGATTTCCGATTAAAATGTCAGCTCCAGGTTTTGGGCGGCCCATCAGGTTAGTTCAGCTATCACTGCTGGAAGCCCCTGCGGTTGTTCGGCTGCGTACTCCCCGTCCGCGTATCTCACACTCCCAAAGCATCTTTTTTATTTCATATTTGATTTTCCTTTCCTGCATTTTTCTTTCTATCTATAGGTCGGCTTCGTGCAGATAGATGTTTGCTGGGGGAGATTGGTGCTCCTGAGGTATGCCCTTCCGGTGGGTTGTTATCTTCTCTGTCTTTTTCATCCAGTGCCCGCACTGCGTCAGCAAATCTTCGTCTTCGATTTCTCTTCGCAACGCAATAAAGAAGTCTAGCAGTTTATCTCGGCATCTGTCTTTTAAGTCATTGATCTCATATCTATAAGCAAGGGGGTCTGCGTTCACTATTAAGCCTACGCCCGTCCATTCCTTTCAAGCTTGATCCCGCCCAGCAATCAAACTATTTTTATAAGTAAAGAGCAAGAAAACGGATGCGCGTTCTATTCGGTCGGAACCCGGTTCGAGAACCTTCTCTCATAGATTCCCTTCACCAAGTCATCGCCAGCAATCAGCTCTTATCCCTTGGTGTCAAAGGGCGAGTTCCTTTCTTGTCTTGCCCAAAAACTTTCTTTATTCTCATTGGAGAAAGACTCTCCCGCGGCAAGGTTTTACACATAGGGCTAGCTGCTTTCTTTATCTCGCTTGCCGTTAGTCCGTCTAGCGCCTTTCGGTTGGGGTCCGCCCCGGGGGTTAGACCGCTTGGATTATATTTTATAGTCTCGAAGGCAGTCAACGTGTCAGCCATTCTTCTCCCATTAGACTTGTAAATCCTTTGCTCTTTTTCCTTCTCTCTTCCAGTTCTCTCCCTCTACTTTACTTGACAGGGGCGGAGAATACCACTCTATCTATAACAAGAATAAAGTAGCAATTCAGTTTCAAATGGTTTGAGCTTGGAAGCAACCTACTATCTATCGATAGGCGAGAACAGACTGCTATTGGCTGCTTTGCCTATCTATTCTATTATGACTGGCTTGGAGACATCAGAGGAAGACCATCATCTCTATCCGGGTACGATCATAGCTTCATTCATTCGTTGAACCTTGGGGATAACCATTAGCATTGAGGTCAATCACCACACCGCCTCTATCATACATACGACATTACATGACGCGAGAGTGCACGGTCAACACACACCTAAAGCGCCTACGTTCCGCTTGCAGCCAATACAACCACAACCTAACTTGCACGAGATTCAACAACCGAAACTACAGGTAGTCCCGAGGGGGCGGCATCCTCCTATAATAGTTAGCAGTACTGAACAAGCGAGTCATCGGTCCGGGGAAAGAAAAGGACCGCCTTTGAAAAAAAAAAGTAACTCGCTTAACTCGCTAGGCCTTCGGAACAAAGGTGATTCTGTTCATGCTTCAGACGATCTGGCTAATTATATACTCTTCTTCTATTAGAAAGGCGAACCTATAGGCCTGTTTTAGCGCGTTTCCAAAGGTAAGCGGTTAGGTTGACTTTGGAAACGCTACTAAGGACCGGGTGAAGAATGAAAAACGTCCGCTAACGCCCACGGGATAAGATCTTTTTTAGATCAGCAACGAATGTCTTGTATCTATGAAGAAAGATTTCTCCCCGGGTTCAGACCCTGAATGCCATACCTTGCTGAAGGCGATTCACGAGAGAATCGCGCATAGTTCCGTTTGACCGAGATGTGAATGCCCGTGATCTGCTCGGTATAGTGATGGATTTCATGGCCGACGTCTAACCGGCACGAATACGCCGACATGAAACGAGTTCCCCGCGGAGCATTTTGTCTTTCGTCCTCGGACGTTCGGACGTTTTGTTCGATTCCGGCACTTGCGTTCTCATGCCCGGAACCCTCGCGATTGATTTGGAGAAAGAGCGAAAGCGAGAAAGATGGATTGTTATCCATCGGAAATCGATAGGAATTCCCCGGGGATTGCCTTCTAATAGATGTTCTGTCTTTCATTATTAACATCCAATCCCATGCTAATAAGAAAAACGAGCGATTGCTAGTCAGCTTTCATTTTATTCAATATAATGGTAGGGGCTGAGGCTCTGAAGGCTTTCCAACTTGCTTCAATTAGGGAATAGCGCAGATGGATCAATCACGCGGTTCTGCAGCGTCCTCCAACTTGCTGTCCGCTCCCCTTCACTTTCTTTGCTGGACGGGAAGATGCGAATCGTGAAGGCCTTCCCACCACGCGAAGTTCCAAACCTCGCCGGAGAGAGAGAAGCGAATTGAAAACCGGCCTCAAATCCCTTCGCAATCGAAGGTGAAAGCGGGAAAAAGACGACGAAACCCTTTTTTCTTTCTTTGTCAGCCGACTTGAAAGGTGCTCTCAGTGTACCGCCATACGAACCCAAACATTAGACCAATTGTGGCTGGCCCAACAGTTTCCAGAATGCCGTTGTCATGATGTTGATCCGGCTTCTGCGACTACGGCATCCGCGTAGCTCCGAATACGCGCATTGGAGCTCTTCGCTCGATGTCCCGGGTCGCTCTGTTGTAAACCGCTGTTTCGTCGGGCGGTGGCTTATTTCTAACACCCCCCTTACTAGATCAAACAAATAAAGCTCCATTGAATGAATCAACTTCTCCCTCCCGAACAAGGGTCAATGGTTCGGGGAAAAGCCTATCTCAGTGATGTTCAAAAACGGGAAAAGCGTCGTTCGAAAACTCGCGTTAGCTCGTTTTGGACCACCTTCCGCTTTTGAACCAGTTCTCGACCCCGAGCGTAGCGACCCAAAGAAAGGCGCACTGGCAGCTCGTAGTCGCGGCAAACGCACTTTGATTGTTCAATCATTACATTAATAGGGGCCTTCCAGGAATTGACCAAGCAGGAACCGGAGATCAAAGTTCCATTGATTCATCTATCTCAAATAGGGAAAAAACTGAATCAAGAAGAGGTCAGCTGAGCTCGAAAGGGGTAGCCGGTCGTCGGCTAGGAGCTCTGGCCGACAACGAAGCTAAAGCTTCACACTGGTCCACTCGCAACTTACACGGCTAAGTTCCAACTCTATGTTGATAAGAAAAAAGAAAATCCCCTAAGAAGAAGACTTTCAACTATTCCAACAGAAAGGGGCAATTCAAATGCTCCATAGATAACCCCCTCTGTCTCGTTCCCGTCCAACTCACCGGGAGATCGAAGAGCGGTTTGCGCTTCGCGCCCCAACCCCCTTAACTAATAGATGCTTAGATACCCGCAACTGAATCTGTAAGCGGCGCAGGGCAGGATGGACGAGAAAAGCGGCGAGAAGAAGACAAACAGAGGGAGGAAGGGGGACCTTTTTCTATTGCCTCCCCTTTCTACTTCTAGACTGGTTCGTCTGCGGGACAGCGAGCCAAGATCCGATTCGTCAATCGACGAATCCATGCCACGTAACCTGGCAAAGGAGAAAGAGACGATGGCAACGCACCTCATACAAGAGGGAGGGGGTCCGAACAGCCTTGTACGTACGCCGCCCACGCGAAGAAGTTCTTCTCTAATTCCAAAAAGTCAAGCCACCATTCTTCAGTGATGAGCTCTAGCGAACAAATCTTATGTGTTTTTCCCAGAGATAAATGTCTTTCCACTAGAACAAGTCCGCTGCGAGCCGAGCGAACTACATTACTCAACCGAGCCGAGGCACTATTCACCAAGTGGAACTTGTTACTATCTTTACTAAGCCAACCGCCCCTTCTCCTATACCTGGCTGCTTCTTGCTCACCAAAGCGTACTTCGTTTCCCGGGACGAGCGGCTCCTTCTTTCTTCCTTCTAATTTATTTGTAAGAAAGCGGTTTTTCCCTCAGGCTCTTCCCTGACCTTATATGGAAAAAGAAATGCTTAAGGAAAAGGCGCCCTCGAAGCTGACGCGTCAGTCCTCTCTTATTGTTGAACCGGCGTAAGGAGGTTCAGTCAAGTATAGTATAGTGCGGCTTATGGTTCTAGTAGCACAAAATTTAGAAACTATACTATGCTAGTTCACTCTAGAAGACCTAGTCTGACTATAGTTAGTAGTAGTATAGATTAGTTAGATTCCTAGAACAGAAGAAGAGCCTTTACTTTATATTAATATTATATTAGTAAAGCGTTAGCACCCCTATAGAGTAAGGCTCTCTTCTGGATAGCTGCGAAGCCTTCAATGTTGGTATGGAGACTTTGTTTGCTTCTCTTCGCTGAACAACCCCCCAGTTGCAACACTTAACTATGCTAATAAGGGCGAACTCCACCTATTTTTGAGCTATTGAATTAGGCGATCCGAAAATGAATCTCTTTCTCACTCCCCTCTATCAGAAAAGGAGGCTTGGCTCTGAAATGGTGGTAAGGCAAGCTGTATGTATCTAGGTAGAAGTAGACCTCGAGCTCTGGGGCTTTAAGGGATAGGGCAGGTTTGGAACCCTAACCCAGACCGGGAAGGGAACTATATCCTTAACCCGGGTCAGACTATCACACACGAGACTCGCCTGGGCTCTCATCGAGACCAACTCACTTCTCTCTCCTTAACGTCTGGTACCATTGCCCCGCCACCCCACTTGTCATGCTGTCTTCTTGTGGCCGGGTCGGGTCATTCTTCACTCCTGTTACAAGGGAGACCTCTCTTCGCATACCGACCCCCCAGTTAGTTCCACTTCTGGGGCGAAGCTGAGCACTCGGGGCATAAGGGCCTGCGGTGATTATTAACAAGCTTTTCCAGCCCATATCTTCCCACCTCCGGTCACATGAGCTTTCGAGAGCCCGGTCCGGATCTAAACGATTTTTTATGTATGTCTCATGTCTTTCAGCTCAGCGGGATCCAGAGAAAGACAGACCTACCTACCAGTTCTAAGTGGCAAGATCAATCAAACAAAATAGGCTCAAGAGAAAGTTTTCTTCTTCTTATATATCCCATTGTATACATCGTAATATAACCCTTTTTTCAAATCAGAAAGTACCCTCTCTATTCTTAGGTAGGCCTGCACGTTTTATTTTAGGTTATCCGGAAGGAATGGAATGACTAATGTGATGTGAAACCTCCACAAAGAAAAAACTCCTTGGACTTCCTTATCCGTATGGCCGGCCAATCCGTGACAACCCCACAACAAAGAGTGAAATGCCAAGCCCCTTCTCTATTAAAGCAACAAGCATGCGCTCAAAATACCTCCTAAACCCCAACCCACCTTGTTTGTGTACTGGAACAGCTACCACTTCCTTAGAACAGCACTAACTTACCGCTCTCTACTATAAGAAAATCCAAGAAAGAGAATAGCTCCATAATAAAAAACTGCCATTAATTACACACACGCAAGTAGTGGCTCGGCTAGAGGAAGAAGCCGGAGCCTATGCACTACCGAAGAATGGACCTGATAGAATCAATCGATTGCATAAGATATGCCAAAACCACTTACTGGTCTTTCCGAACAGCATAAAGAAAAAAAAAAGAAGTCAAGTAGACTCGGAAAGAAAAGAGATAGTGAAACCCTCTCCCACCTTTTCTATCTATCCTTAGAAGTAGGGCGAGTGTCCTACTTAATTCAATGATTAGAATAATGGAGAAGGGAGAGGTCTTCAAAAAAACCTATACTCCCGCTTCCCTTTATTTGAGATTTCCAAAAGGTATTATGATCGCTTAGCGCTTGTGCTAAGGTGAGATTTCGCAACAAAATTGGGTGGGCCCCATAATAAGAGTGAGCGCTCACTCTTATTATTATGGGGAGAACCGCATCTATTCAAAGGAAATGTTTCGGCCTGCAGGAGAGGCATCTGACTTTCTTACTTTCTTTCCTACTGACTGAATCACTTGAATCAGTTGAAGGAGGTTTCTACAGGAAGAGTTGCGACTCAGCGTTGGGGCGGGCGGGGGTTCATGACAAGTGGGCATGAACTGTAACCAAACAAACAAAAGTAAGCCAACCACGAATTCCTGAACCATAAAGGGAACCACCCTGTAAAGTAAAGAGCCTCACCTAAAGGACCAGACCCGGAGCTGAGAACAAGATCGAAAGCGCAACTTCTCATTCGAAGCATGAAAGTGGTCAGGTCACTTAGAGCCGGAAGAGATAGGAGTGGCCTTATAGAGGGTTGGGGGTTGCTCTAAATCTGTCAAATACGAGCCCTTCTTTCTATATTCAATCTACGGCCTACCTCGATACACCTGTGTCACAACGGCTGATCTTTTGAGTGAGGGAAGCTGGAGCATTGGTCAAGAGAGAGAAAGAAGAGGAACTATAGATCAAGAAAGTCACATTAGCTACACCAGACCAGACACACCTTTTTTTGTTATCCTATTTTTTTACTGACCGGATCGGTCACCCCTCACCCCCCTATCACAACAAGGCAGAGCTAACCCTTAATTCTACTGCTCTCTAAAAGGCCTGCCTATTCTATTAGTAAAGCTTGGAGAACATAGTACTAGGACTTACTAGATGAAAGACCGTGATTGGTGAAGGGCTTAAAAGCGCCTTAGGTAGCTGCTATCTATCGGATCTTTTCTAAGAGGTTAGGTGGTTGAGTCGAAGCGGAGAAGGAGACTAAGTCATCGGTCGTGCCGGGATTGATTTCCTACTTCCAGCTGAATGAGGGCCACACAGCCGTCAACCCTGCTTGAAGTGCTTTCTAGATCCAATCTCCTGGTCTTTCGTTCGCTATTCGAATGTCTGGACCAGGAGAAATGTACGAAAGGTGGTCTCGTCCTTTCCTTTCCAACTAGTAGCTAGTAGCTCCGTCGTTGATCTCTCCTCTTCCTGGCCGGCTGTGACTCGTATGTCCAGACAACGACTATCGATTCCTAACGAACCCATAGATTCTTCTACCATTCGACCAGATCTTCTAGATTGTCTTATAATTATCCGGCCTCGAGCTACTTTACTAATAAAGGAAAAGCCCTATATATTCTATTAGTAAAGCCTAAATGTCCTTATTGAAAACTAAAGCGCTAACGAGCAAGAAAACGTAAGCCCTTGTATAGGTTGGAGCTATGAAGCTTACCTTACTCATTACTTCAACTAGTCTCCGTGTTCCTCGAATGGATCTCGTAGTTGTTGAGAGGGTTGCCCAAAAGCAGTATATAAGGCGTACCCAGTAAAACTTACAAGTAAACCAGATATAGAGATGGCAACTAAGGTTGCTGTTTCCATTATTATATAGTTTTAATATAATTTTAAGACCACAACGGATCTATGATAAGATCATTTATTTACAATATAATGGTATACAAAGTCAACGGCTCTCAATGAATACAAAATAGGATTTATGGCTACACAAACCGTTGAGGATAGTTCTAGATCTGGTCCAAGACGAACTATTATAGGGGATTTATTGAAACCATTGAATTCGGAATATGGTAAAGTAGCTCCCGGTTGGGGAACTACTCCTTTGATGGGTATCGCAATGGCTCTATTTGCGATATTCCTATCTATTATTTTGGAGATTTATAATTCTTCCATTTTACTGGACGGAATTTCAATGAATTAGATTCACAAGAACTACTAAATAGCTTTTCAATACAAAACAAAGTGAAGCATTTAGATCGTTTTTAGTCCATTCTATTTTTTGGTAGTTCGACCGTGGAATTTCTTTGTTTCTGTATTTCCGGAATATGAGTGTGTGACTTGTTATAATTGATCCTATGGATACTACAGAAATCGGCTCTGTCATCTTGATACAGATGGTTTTACCTCGTCGGATATTCATTCTAGTATCCGGAACGCGCGGAATATATGAAATAGATTACAAACTATTATAACTATGATTCATATTTAATATTCAGACCTCGTGTGCCGGACTCCAAAAAAAGAATTAACCAAAAAGAGTTAAAAAAGGAGGGTTAGAAGTTAAAAATCGAAAGGTTTTTATTCTTTTTCCCGTTTATGCTTTTCTTTTTTTAATTAAAGGACAAACCTTTCTTTGGATTTTTATTCATTATATCTATTCATTGAATAAGTGATGATCCACCGATTCTTACTCAGGGAATTTTTGGACTTAGTTTGAGGGTTTTATTGAATCATCGTGGTTGTAGTATGAATCTGAGGTTTTAATCGATTCATAGGGTCTTAACAAGAGAATTCCTATCAATAATAAAGAAAACAGAAGTAAAGCCGCATTACACACAAATAAAAATAGGTAAATAGAAGATTCAAGAGGCCTGTAACGATCAACATAAAGACGAATGAGCCAACTTGATATTTTGGCATTATAACCACAAAGAAGAGCTTTCAGATTTTTATTCTTTCGTATCTTCAGAGAAAGATTGAATCATAGGATTAAAGAAGTTTCAAACTTTCTATTACACATATCCGTTATAGCCAGTATTTGGGTGTTTCTGTTTGAGCCGTACGAGATGAAATTCTCATATACGGTTCTCGGAGGGGAATTCCTTGAGTTTACCTATCTCAATAAAGTCTATGATTGGTTTGAAGAACGTCTTGAGATTCAGGCGATTGCAGATGATATAACTAGTAAATACGTTCCTCCGCATGTCAATATTTTTTATTGTTTAGGCGGAATTACGCTTACTTGTTTTTTAGTACAAGTAGCTACGGGATTTGCTATGACTTTTTACTATCGCCCGACCGTTACTGAGGCTTTTGCTTCTGTTCAATATATAATGACAGAAGCGAACTTTGGTTGGTTAATCCGATCAGTTCATCGATGGTCGGCAAGTATGATGGTCCTAATGATGATCTTGCACGTATTTCGCGTGTATCTCACCGGCGGTTTTAAAAAACCTCGTGAATTGACTTGGGTTACAGGTGTGGTTCTGGCTGTATTGACCGCATCTTTTGGTGTGACTGGTTATTCCTTGCCTCGGGATCAAATTGGTTATTGGGCAGTAAAAATTGTAACGGGCGTACCGGAAGCTATTCCTGTAATAGGATCGCCTTTGGTAGAGTTATTACGCGGAAGTGCTAGTGTAGGACAATCCACTCTGACTCGTTTTTATAGTTTACACACTTTTGTATTACCTCTGCTTACTGCCGTATTTATGTTAATGCACTTCCCAATGATACGTAAACAAGGCATTTCTGGTCCTTTATAGAGAATAAAGAAGATAATATAGATCATAGATATTTGTAATCAGTCATTTATCACTTCACTCAGGGTAGGAACAATAGGATTTCATTGCTATAAATATGGATTATTGAAAGAATAAAACATGTATTTGGATATTTCCCTTCAACCCCACAAAATTGTATTATTTATTTGACATTAATGGTTGAAGTGAATTCTCCGAAGAGAAAATGGATTATGGGAGTGTGTGATTTGAACTATTGATTAGTCCGTGCAGATATATTTCTTATCTGCCACATTTGTTTGAATTCACAACTAAATAAATGTGTCTTTGTTCCAACCACCGCGTAAGCCCCATACAGAGGATAGGCTGGTTCACTTGAAGAGAATCTTTTCTATGATCATACTTGATCATGTTGTGCGTGAACAGGCTCCGTAAGATCCAGTAGAATAAGTGATGTGGTATAATACAGATTCTGTTTTATCTATTTCACTTACTTAATAGTATGGAAATGCATTCATTTCTTTTGGCCAAATCAATTCCGAAAATAATAGGAGCTCAGTCTTATGCATAGACCATCATCATAGGACATCTTAATGCAAACCACTCTTTTGGTATTCCTTATCACTAGCACGCGCTCCTGAATTCTAGAGGGCAAGTCTGTTATCAACGTCTAGTTGCTACTGGGCCAAGCACTATCTATAATCAGGAACACTGTGTCAATCTAAGGCCGGACAAGCTACTCTTCTAGGAACGTAAATAAGCACTTTGACTTGCTACCGGACCGCTGGACAAGCAGCTAACGATCATATCTAGATGTGGACAGTACTCAGAGAAGCGGCATTCGCTTTAAGGTCGAAACAAAGTCACTTCCATAGCCAAGGTAAGGATAGATACATTTGCTTTGCTACGTCTCATTGGACGAACAACGAGGCATGGATACGAAGAACGGTCTTAGTTCAGAGCTTGTTGTGACTGGTTAGGATACAAGCAGTTGCAGCTTCAGCTGGTCTACAAGCCAGTTCGTAGCCGGGCAGGTGATCTCTGGATACTAGTCTTGGGTCGCTTTACGTGTCTTCGTCGATTGACGGCTCGTTGCCTTGTTCCTCCTCGCTTGTCAGGGACTGAGACAATCGCGCTCGTACTTTGCTTCGCCGCTAATGGTGCACCGCAGCATGTTCGGCAAGCTCACGCTGTCGCTTACTAGGTGGCAGTTGACCTCGGAAACGCCTCGGCGTGCTGCACGCTCGTAGCCGACTAAGCTCAGGCGTGGCATCCGGAAAGTGACTTGAATCGACGACCTCAGCAGTCCTTACGGTACTAAGTCTGGCGCTCGACTGCTCGGCCGAAGCGGTATTGCACGACCAGATGACAGCACTGCGAACACTACGACAGCCCATAGGGCATACCACTCAATCGCGCTGAACTCCGTATCGGTCAGGCGACTAAATGCCGCATCGAACGGCTGACCACGTAGATCCTACATCCAGCTATCACCATGTTACCGGTCAATCAGTCTGCAATGGACTCCAGTAGACCCGATAGTTGATCTAGGTAGGAGCCACCCACTACAGTATCACTAGCGACCAAGTCGATCCGTACGTTAGCCGACTCAGCTCGCTGCATCAATCCGAATGTCATCTCGCATCACGCATGGTCATGACTACTATCATGGCTTCGTCCAACCTGCACTCTACGAAGCAACCAGTCGTACGGACTCTCCCAGCTGGTAAGACTATCGAGCCAGCCTTGATCTCGACTATCTCCGCTTGCGTCTCACCTGGAATAATAGGCGAACAGATCAGTAGGCAGCAACCTCTAACTAGACATCCTACAAGCATCTAGGATCGGCATCTAGCGATTGACTTCGGCCCTACGTACGCAGTTCCCGCTCAGTTGAACGCTAAACGCTCACAATGGCGCAGACGACGACAGACTTCACTTCATGACTCTCGCTAACTGACGCAGCATTCTTCCGTGACCTAACAGTAGAGGCCGTCCTAGCATCTAAGGCAAAGCTTGCACCGATTACTTCACATGATTCCTGAGCACTAAGCTTTGCTACGCGGGAGCAATCACGAGAAGGCTAATTTTAATCGAGCTATACAATTGGGCTAGAGCTTCACCAGAATCTTGCTACATGAGTCTAGCTACAAGCTGTACAGCAAGCTTTGGCGTGTGGCCAGCCTCCCTATCCTGCGAAGCCACTCACTTCTGCAAAGAGCGACAAGCCGCTAATCGCTTCGAAAAGCACTACCCTTCTATTTATAGGCTCCTCAGCTACAAAAATTAGGTCCGCTCCGAAAGCCTATGTTAACTTAGTGAGCTCACTCAATGCACTACGAATCATCGAAATTAGCTGGCCTCTGCAACATAGCCTCCACTACGTAGCAGGTGGTCTCTCAAGATAGCCGTATTGCCATTGACTACTACATCAGACTACCTAAACTACATCCTTCCTGAAACCAGTTGACGATTCTTCTGCAATGAGAGTCGTCTAATTCCTGGAATAGCAGAACTACCAGTCCCATAAGTTCCATACTAAACAGTCACTTGTTGTATCAACATTACGCTAGTAGTGAATACGGCTCGAGCATGATAAAATCCTCCAGGCCCTTAGTACGATGACTCCTTACTCAGACGCTTAACCTACTAGATACTAACGTCGATAAGGAACAGATTCATCCTTGACTTACCAAACATAGACATCAACTTATTAGCACACCGTAGAAAAGTTACGACAGGCAAGGCCCTCCGCGCGACAATCCGACAGAAGGCTGGACATCGTCAATTACACCAGAGTTACTACGAATCAGCCGAACCGACTAGACGCTAGTTCTTGGATCAACGCTAGAGAACAATATCTTCGGCAACTTCCAAGCATAAGGTACGATCTCTGATAGCAGTCATCCGAAAGTCGATCTTCTCGGTCTCATGACAAATTGTCACTCTCCATCTAGTCAATAGATTCCCAACAAAAGCCGAACTCCTCAAAAAGGGGGCCCCCCCCTTTGGTTTACGGTAAACCCCGGGGGCGTTCCTTTTCCCAAAGTTTTCCCTACATAACCTAGAATCCGATCTTCATTATCTAACCGAATCTTAAATATACCATTCGGAAGTGATTCAGTAATTAAACTTCCATGAATCCATTTTTATTCTTTTATTCCAGGTAAAACCTCTTTGAAGTATTAACTAATGTAGGAGTAGAGTGAGATTAGAAACCCGCTCTTTATCTTTTTTTTTCACAAATAAATAGTAAAGTTCCATATCTAAGTTGGATATAAGAAAGCTTACCATATATAACACAAGATTTCTCCGCCAATTCTTTCTAGTCGGGCCTCTCGGTCCGTTATTATACCCGAGAAGTAGAAAGAATTACAATCCCCATCCCGCCTAAAATTCTAGGAATTCGTTGATAGTTCGAATAGATTCGTAGACCGGGTCGACTGATCCGTTTTAAATTTAAAACAGTTTTATAGGGCCCTTTCCTATTCCTTCTATGTCGTAGGGTTAAAACCAACAAATATTTGTTGCTTTCTTGATGTTTCTCACGTTTTCAACAAAACCTTCTCTTAACAGTATTTTAACAAGGTTTTCGGTGATGTTAGTAGATGGTATTCGAACCGTTCCTTTCTATTCATGTCAGCATTGCGTATAGAAGTTATTATATCAGCAATAGTGTCTTTACCCATGATAAACTAAAATTATTGTTGCCCTGAATTTTGATATAATCAACATGCTTTTTTCTTTATATATATATTTTTATGAATTGTTAAAGATATATGCGTGAGACAAATCTACTGATTAATTTTATCTATTTTATTCAAATGTTATAACTATATTATAGTCTCGTCTTTATTATACTTATAGTACTTCGGGCGCTAATGAAACTATTTTAGTGAAATTTAACTGTCTCAATTCCCGTGCGATCGCACCAAAATTCTAGTTCCTTTTGGATTTCCCTCTTGATCAATAACAACCGCAGCATTGTCATCATATCGTAGTATCATACCGTTGTCACGTTTGAGTTCTTTACAAGTACGTACAATTACAGCTCTGATCACTTCAGATTTTTCTAAAGGTGTATTTGGTATTGCTTCCTTGATTACAGCAACAATAACGTCACCAATATGAGCATATCGTCGATTACTAGCTCCTATAATTCGAATACACATCAATTCTCGGCCCCGCTGTTATCCGCTACATTTAAATGGGTTTGAGGTTGAATCATATCATTTTTTTTAATTTGCTCTTTTGATGCAAAGGGGCGAAGTAAAAAAAAAGAAATATTGTTTGTCCAAAATAAATAAAAAAAAAATGGATTCTCTACTCTATCTGTGTATCGGTTATTCCTACGAAATACCGGACGAAATAGAAAAAAACGATCTTAGAAGGGATATAATGAAATTCTTTGATTGGTTCTTTCCAGAGAACCGTTTTATTTGACTGATGGGGACAACAAACAAAACTATTTTACAAAACAATTTTATTATAACAAATAGAATTTCTTATTTTATTATAAATATAAAGATTATTATAAAGAGTAAATAGAAAAATATAAAAATTCTAAATAATACTAAATAAAATAAGAAATAAACAGAGCGCTCTTATTCGAAACGCCTTGTGATCTTCAACCAATTCTGTGCTTCAATATAATTACCTGGAGTAAGCGCTATAGCTTGTTTCCAATACTCAGCGGCTTGATCGAACCAAGCCTCTGCAATTTCAGAATCTCCTGTCGAATGGCCTGTTCTCCCGGTCGGAATAGGCAGTTAAATTCCTTCCTTAGAACCGTACTTGAGAGTTTCCTACTCATACGGCTCAGCAGTCAATTCTTTTGGTGTCCCATTTTTTAATCTACCATAATATATAATTATATAATTGAATGAGATTTCTCATAGATCTATCTCATTTTTTTTCTCGAGTTAACCAAAAGAGATTAATTGCATGAGTTTCAAACTTTAATTTTGATTAATAATTTAATCAGTTTTAGTTTGATCTTTTTTCCCACCTTCAGAAGAATAAAGCATAGGCATTTTCACTATCATTAGAATTTTCTAAAAGGTAACTATCTCGGTTTCATATATAAATTTCTATAGAATCTTTGAAAAAGACTTTCTTTCATAAGAAAGAAAAGACTTACTATCTTTGGGATCTGATTCTACACCGCTGCTCAATACCTTAGGGGATCGACTCTATTACATAAGTTGATTCTAACTTTTCTCATATCGTGACATAAGTAAGCAGTTCTTATTGTATCGGCCCAAAACCTCACTAATTGATCTTTACGGTGCTTATTCTTTCTATCAATTAGATCCTTTCTTTTATCCATAGACTAAAGGATCTAGGCATACCTATTTCTTCATATTTGGACTTCTATGAAGTTTCTTTCTTTTTCTTTGCTACAGCTGATAAAAATCGTTGTTTTGGACACGATAGATATGATATGTAGAAAGCCTATTTTCTAGTATTTATTAGCGGATTTGCTCTTTCTTTCCTTTTTCTTTCTATAGTGGAGATAGTCGCACGTAATGACAGATCACGGCCATATTATTTAAAGCTTGTGGTAAGAACGGGTTTCGTTCTAGTGCCCTAAAATAATATTCCAAAGCTTTCGTATGTTCTCCGTTCCTTGTGGTGGATAAGACCTATGTTATAGAGTATATAACTTCTATCATAGGATCAATTTCTAGTCGCATAGCTTCATAATAATTCTGTAAAGCTTCCGCATAATTTCTTCGATTGAGCTGACATCCGTTGCGGTCGTCTTCGATCCAAAGAATCTCCGTTCCAGAACCGTACGTGAGATTTTCATCTCATACGGCTCCTCCCTTTTATGTGCATAATGAGAATAATACATGGAATCATCAAAAGATTGAAATAATTTCATTATGAACCGAACGGGAGCTAGTGTTTTTACAAGAAATCTCTAACCAACCTTCCTGTAAAAGATCTTTTCTTAACATCAAGTATCTTGGTACTAAATAAAAATGATAACTCTAACAATTTCTTTGTTCTTAACACCCTTAATTTCCGGGAATTAGTCACTTCAACAGTCTTCGATGGTTATACGGGTATCCAAATACGAACGAGATGGATATTTGTTGTACCAACCATTCTCTGTTAATCCCGATTCCGATAAAGAAAAGGTATAATTTATAACAAAGTTTTCGTATTGTTGATTCCTAGGCGTAGTGCTTCTTTCCTATGCTGCCTATTGGTACTAGTGAAGTAGGGTTGACCTAACCCATAGGTGTAACCTTTCGCTCAATACTAGAATCTAAAATTGAAGCATCTGAGGCTGCATTAATCGGGGATACACGACAGAAGGAATTGTTTTATTTACAAACTTCACCTTCACAATAAGCGTAGATTTATTTCAATAATCTTTTTATTTCTCTCCCAAATAATGTATCTTTCTCCGAAGACTGAAATCGGTAAAGAAAAAAACATCAAATCGCACCATCTCTGTAATAGGTGAATGCCTCTTTTTCTCCTGAAGTTGTCGGAATTATTCGTAATAAGATATTGGCTACAATTGAAAAGGTCTTATCAATAAAATTTCCATTTATCCTGAGATCTGGGCATAGGTAGTAATCCATTCTATAATTTCTTTACTTACCTCTTGTGGGAAAATGATCCCACAAACAAAGAAATTGTACAGCACTAAATAACATATAAAAATAAAAAAATAGATCAATTGATTCTGTTCTAATTCATTGATTTAATTTGGTATAAATATTGTAAGTAAAAGAATAACTATTGAAAAGATGGGAGCGCTGTCTTCGCAAGAATGAAATGAATAGATATATATCTTTTTTAACAGTTTTTCACAAAAAAATTTTTTATCCCCTTGAAGGAAGGGTTTTTCTTTGATGAAAAGTTTTCTATATTTTTTTATAGTTAGAATTGACTGTACGTACCTATCAAAAAATCTAATATGAATGACTCACTATTCACTCGGTTTCTGGGCCATAATCATTATGTAGGAGAGATGGCCGAGTGGTTCAAGGCGTAGCATTGAAACTGCTATGTAGGCTTTTGTTTACCGAGGGTCTGAATCCTCTCTTTCCGTACCTTTCACCTAATTCACCAATCTTATTAACAGCAATGTATCAAAGCAAATAACAATGGATACCATTATTCCAACGGTTAAGTTAGACCTTTCTTTTATTTTGATATAGATTCTTTATTCCTATGTTCCGCAGTACAGAAAATAACATACTGGAAAGAGTAGACAACAGGGAATGAGAATCTCCTACCGATCCGTGATCCATGAATGGGAGAAAAATCTCGCATCAAACTCCTTACTTTGGTGGGTCTTTTTGCTTAGGCGAAAAGGGAAAAATTGTCCGAACCCTTGTTTTATTGTTTTATTTTAATTAGGTTTAAGTCTGACGAGAATAATATTCTACAACCAGCAATTCATTTATTTTCAAACCGACCCATTGACTATCTATTATTTGATTGACTAACTTTATATTGGAATGGTTGAAGGGTCAAATGTTTTGGCAATTCCTCGCGGGGGGATGAATCAAGATAATTTTGAATCAGAGCTCTAGATTTTTGTTCATCCCTCGCTGTAATAATATCGTGGGGTTTGCAGCGATAACTTGGTATATCTACTATACGACCATTAACTAAAATATGTCTATGGTTAACTAATTGGCGGGCTTGGGGAATAGTTGAAGCCATACCCAATCGAAAAAGGATGTTATCCAAACGCATTTCAAGTAATTGTAGTAAAACCTGACCTGTTGACCCTTTGGCTTTTCCGGCAATACGAACGTATTTAAGTAATTGTCGTTCTGTAAGACCATAATGAAAACGCAATTTTTGTTTTTCTTCTAAACGAATACGATATTGAGATTTTTTACTGGAACGTGATTGGTTTCTAAGATCGCTTCCGGCTTTAGGCCTTTTACTAGTTAGTCCCGGTAAAGCCCCCAGACGGCGTATTTTTTTGAAACGAGGCCCTCTGTAACGCGACATAAAGACTCCTTATTTTATTGAAATTTCATAAATTAAAACTAAACTAAATGATAATAAATAAAGCGAAATCTACTAAAGTATTGTACCACAAAGAATAATTAGATGAATTGTATAAATATCCGGACCTTATTGTATTTGTATATGTCTAAAAAAAACTAAAGATTCTTTTCTTGATTTGTTATACCGAGATCGAGCTCCTCTAATTTCTAATTGTAGGTTCCTACGACACAGTAGATCGGTGACTCTTGGAAAAAAGGGGAAAGAAGCCTTTTCAATATTCTTTGATTTCACATTATCAATTATGTTATGTAAAAAATCAAACAAATAAAGAAAAGCCTGCTATCGGAATCGAACCGATGACCATCGCATTACAAATGCGATGCTCTAACCTCTGAGCTAAGCGGGCTCACATAACAAAAATTGTACATATATAGGAATTTAGTAAACTACTGGGATCTTAATTATTAACTGTTCATTCTTAGTTTTCATAATGAATATAAATCTAATGAATATAAATATAGAATAGAATTTCAAATAAATATTTGAATGAATAGATTATAGAACATAACGATTAATACTCTAAAAATAATCTAATAATTCTAATTAGATCAATTATAAATTGAATTAATTATTAATTAATATTTTAATATTAAAGTATTAATAAATTTACTTTTTTTTAGTCATTTTGAGTTATGTTCTAGAGGGTCTGCTTTAAGGAAATGAAAAGGAGAAGAATAAAATGAGAAAGAAGAAAGAGAAGGGTGTAATCGAGATAAATGCAATCCAGATCATAATGAAAGATTCCTCTGTTTTCAGTCAGAAAAATAGAAGATAAGACGAAAAAAAAAGAAAGAATCGACCGTTCGAGTATTTCAAATTACACGAGAAAAATGATAGAAAAGAAAGGAGGGCGTGTATAATATATATTGGTATATATACATCTATATTGAATTGCGGATACAGAAATGTTAGAATCATTTCTGATTGGACCAACACTAGATCTCCGATAGAGATGAAATGAGATAAACAATAAAAAAAAATAGGAGTAAACACGATTCGATATAGGAATCGGTATC
>JADOBO010000121.1:0-40768 GCA_016403345.1 Corylus heterophylla | reverse complement strand
TTGTCCAATCAACTGAAAATTACGTTTAATCTAATGCAATAAAAATTCACTAATTCGAAACACGTAATAATAAAAAGTTGTCAAGAGGTGTTATTATCGACTGACTTCACTGTTTGCATTGTGACCGCATGGAGGGCCAGTTTGGGTTGTTGAGGTGTTTTTATGTGTTTGTATACTCCATTCATTGTA
This sequence comes from Corylus heterophylla, assembly GCA_016403345.1. NCBI lineage: Eukaryota > Viridiplantae > Streptophyta > Magnoliopsida > Fagales > Betulaceae > Corylus > Corylus heterophylla. The sequence continues at coordinate 40,579 of JADOBO010000121.1, read as the reverse complement.
GTAGGTACATGCTTCTGATCTTATGACACCTAGCTCTTAATCAAGCATACATATATATATATACAACCTACCAGATCATGCATGACTTGATACGTGACGTCAAGCTCCCACAAAAGCACTTGTTACGTACTGTAGTTGGAAGAAAGTTTATTGCACCTTTATTTATTTAAGGGTTAAATATTAAAAACTCTTTAAGAGTTTGAATTCTTTATTTTTTGCCTTCTAAGTTTTTATTGTTATGATCGGAGGTATTTGTGATTTTCATAAAGATGGAGATGATACCTTCATTCAAATTTTGTCCAAAACTTAACGAAATACCTTATTAGCACCAATTAAATTGTGACATGTGTCCTATAATTAATTTATTATTTTTTTTAAAAAAAAAATTAAAATTTTGCTTTTGTTTAACACAATTTTTTATATACTAAAAATACTTTTTAACCTTTTTAATACAATATATACCAAACACCAAACACCAAACGGGCTCTTACTAGCTAGGTGACGTCAAGCAACCAAAGCACTTCTTACGTAATGTTGGAAGAAGTTCTTGCACGCATGAGTCTATACATAGCAGTCTTCTGCAAGGTTGAGTATCACAAGTTCCGTTTCCTTTGGCTGCTCAACTGGCTTAATTTGATAGTAAGTGTTTCAAGCATCTCTTATAAATTAATCTTCGGCATAATTGTTGCTGTCGTCGCCCTTACTTGGCATTTTTCCTCTTTCTTATTACTGTTTATCTTTTATTAGTTAACAGATATGGTATTAGTTACCGTTTTCCTTTCTTGTAATCCATAAATCATATCTTAATTTCGTATTCCTCATGATATGGTGGCTAATTTGCACTGATTTACTATTTCGCAAATTTGGTAGAATAAAAGTTTATGAAACATGGCGACCCAAACAGGTTGGAATTTTATTTACCCTCTTCGACTTCTGATTCGACGGGAATTGGAAGCAAGATAATCTATAAGAGTAAGGTTATTATTTAGTAAGCTGTAATTTGACTGTTATATAACTTGATAATATGACAGTGAAAATTAGTCATTAGATCAACATGCATTTGTTAAAATAAATAATAATTAATTTTTATTATCACGTCATCCTAATTGTATTGAAAGTCATATAGCATTTTACAAACTAACATTACTCTTTCAATAACGAACCAAGACGACATCTTGCAACGTGTCATCAGAGGTGTTACATCTTGCATATATTCCTGGTTAGATCTTCATCAAATTCAGTGGTGATTGGCCGTGGGGGTTGGTGTTATGAGATATTGCACCAGGCCACTAGATATATATGACAGGGGTGAAACCACCCAACAAGAGAGGCTGGGTTATCCACTCCTTATAATTATGCCCAAGGTCTTGTCCACAAGCAATGTGTGATTATTCTTCAAGACCCTCCCTTATGTGCAGGCAGTATTTTCCGATCCTTGTCACAAGGTAAGTAGTATGGGCCCCATTCATCCCGTGGGTACCATGTTAAATCACTAGTTATCCCAAAAGCTTAAGCTAATTATAGGAAGAGATAAATTTAATAACTTAATCATTACTTTAACATCCTCACGTGTGGGCTCAAACTCTTTTAATAGGTAAGGCCCAACACGTAGAATATTTAATTTAAATGAGTGGTGATTTGACGGAGTCAAATTTCAATCCCAAGATCGTTAGCTTTGATATCACGGAGAAATTCGTGAGGCTTAACTCATTTCATAAAACCGATTCAATAAGAGAGGGTTGTCCACTTCCTATAAATATGCCAAAAGTCTTGTCTACAAGCAATGTGGACAAGAGTTAAAGGTCTAGAGTTCGAACTTTGATTCCATCATCCACTTCTCATTTCAATTAAATATTTCACGTCTTTAATTCATCGTCCTATCAACTTAGGTTGAATCCGAACGGACATCCTCTACTCTCTCTAATGGGTAGTTTTTTTTTGGTTGATTTTTCTGTTGTAGTTCCTGATTTTGGGTACTCTCCAAATCCAGACAGTGAATAGTAAAATCAAATTCCAAGTTCAAAACTTTCGATTTTGTTTACATTTGATTGATATGTTGTTGCTTGCACAGATGGAAGTTATTCCTCCATGATCTTAAAATTATTCATGGACAAACATGAATAATTTGTTGAAAAGAAGCTCCGCCTAGACCAGATATGCTGCCTCAAAAGATCAAAATTTAATTGAAAAAAAATTCTGGAATTTTTTTTTAATTATTAATATTTTTTAATAATTTTTTAAATTTTAGTAGGTGATCTGTCAAAAATAGCACGTCACCATTTATTTAGGGTCATGCCAATATTGATACACCAATTGGTGACGTGTCAATTTTTGGCATGTCACTAAAGTCCTAGTAGCGACACCCTAATTTTTAACTTGCCACACACGTACTAAACTTTAGTGACGTTTTTGGGCCTTAAAACATCATTAATGGGTAATCACTAAAAATTAAGTTTTTTTGTAGTGACTTCATCAGTACAAAATGTTTTTGAATACTATAAAGTCAAGTGTAGCTGTTATTGTAAACTCATGGTAAAAAATTGAAAATTGACTCTATGTGAAAAGTCAGTGATTCCTATACTTACGGAGAAATGTGAATTCATATATGTAGCTTTGCGAATGTGGTGACCTCATGATCATTTTGAGCATCTTGTGTCGTAGATCGCGTGTTAGATTCTTTCGCGCGTGTTACTGTCTGGCGGGACATTGACTTAGTCTAAGTCAGTCATGCACAAGTTTACTAAACTTTATAATGTAGTAGTAGTGATATGGTAATTGTATTTCAAGAAGTATATGTTGACATTGAGTAACAATATAGAAGCTCTAATTAGTTTATTAATAGGTTTATATGATCAATTTAAATGTAAAAATTTTTATTAAAGATTTTTCGTTGCCTTGATTTATTTATATGGCAATATTTAGTTTCGTTGCCTTGATGTAATATATATGACCGTATTCTGAAAAAGGAATGGGTTTGGGATTTCCAAGTCTTGAGAATGTGATTGCTTTGTTTGGATTTTAGAAATCCTGAAATGCTTTCATCATCCTTTATACATTATTTGATTTCTACAGTTAACTTAATCTAAAAAGGTCAAACGAGTATCACTAATTGGCCATTTTTTTGTATTTTTGTATTTATTTTTGCTTCTCCCTCTGGTCCTCAAACTATAGACATTTTGCTTTGTGATCCACACACCGCCACTGGTGGTTGTTGGAAGAAAAGTTGCACGTTTGTTTAATTGCTGTTAGTAAAATACTTTACCTAACTTTTAAAGAATCAATATTCAATAGTTGCTTTACTCCTATATATAACAGCATGGGCTATCTGCATTGTCTTCTACATCGATCCGGTCCATTTTGTGAGAAACTCTCCTGCAAAGGTTGAGTATCACAACTTGCCAAAGAGAAAGGCCCTTTGACTGCGCAACTGGCTTTGATAGTAAGTGCATGTTTCCATCATCTCTAATAAATCTTCGGCATTCTTGTTGCTGTACCATTGTGCATTAATTTATTTACACAGCTTATCTTTCTCCTTTGACGTCTCTTGGTCTAAATGTCTAATAACTACTTACACCGTTTCTCTGTCTTAACTTTTCGTCTCTATAAGTGTATGTAGTTTGCAAAATTCGTAATAAAATTCTAATATTTGTGCTGTACCATTGTGCATTAATTTATTTACACAGCTTATCTTTCTCCTTTGACGTCTCTTGGTCTAAATGTCTAATAACTACTTACACCGTTTCTCTGTCTTAACTTTTCGTCTCTATAAGTGTATGTAGTTTGCAAAATTCGTAATAAAATTCTAATATTTGAAAATTTTATACTATATTAATTTCCAAAACGTATCTCGCTTCTTAAAATAAATAAACTAACACTAAATGACAGGATGCATGTTTATCAATCAATAGCAGAATAATTAATAATTAACTAAAGTAGTCTAGTTGCATGTAAAAAGATTCTTGAATTTAACATTATAACATCATTATCTTGGACCTCTTTAGTGTTTGAACACAATTACCAGTACAAATCATCATTATCCATAAACTTAAATTATTTCAAAATAGATCAGAATTTGTTGATGTTCACATCGATATACTTACTTTTTGTAGCCATCACTCTTCATCTATATACTCACCAAATTAAAAATATTTCTATATCACCAGTTTGATCATTATGTATTAATTAATTTATTTTCTATCTCATTTTATTTCCAAAGAAACAAGAAAAAAAATGGAACAAGGTGCTATCAACACGCCTCATGAAAGAAGACAAAAGAAAAACATGACACTACCAAGGAGTGAGACATTTCCATCAATGAGTCATCCTCAAAGGGCTGCTTCTGGACAAGCTATCAATCAACAAGAATCCTCTTCCATTCCATCATTTCCTACACACTTGGATCAGGGAGCATCTTTTATTCAACAACAACCATATGTGTCAAACTTGGAATCTGATAGTTTAACAAATCACAGACAAGTCGCTAATGCAGGAGATGCTAGCCTTCAGGCTCTAGGGGCGCTTCTCGTTAAAATTCAGCCTTCTTTAAGCTCTCTTCTACAAGATTTGGCAAACTGGGACGTAGCTAGGTCTTTACCGGCGCCAAAATTTGACAAACCCGAAGAAACTTGCTCACTTGCAGAGACATCACCAGAAGAACTGGAGCAGATAGATCTGTCAGAGAAGCCAAGCACTACTGATGGGAGTAAGTGCTCGATCTCTCAATTCATAAAACGTATATGAAGATCGATAAGTTCATGTGTCAATTTTTCCTATAAATTTACATGATTTTGTTGTTGAAAATATCTCTCTGATTTAATTGATACCAACCACCCATATGCTTCGTATGGGGAAGGTTTTTAGTGTTAGAACACAACGAACATTATAAAACATCTTTATCCATAAGAACAAGAAGATTGATTGATGATAACGTGTGATCACTTTGATAAGATAGAATAGATGCAGGACTCTAATATTCAGATTAGAGTTTATCTTGTAATGTTTATATATATTAATGAAAATCCAGCTCATAAGTAAAGAGAATTACATTCAATCAAATCTCTGTGTTCTCATATCCACAAACTTAATTATTCTAAAATAGAGAATATTTTTATATATGCTCATTGTTGTGGATGCACTTATGAGGTTTGTGTCTCACATTAATAAAGTATAAAGAAAAAGAGTTGTTAATATACCTAAGTGGACCTAAGCCTATTAGCTTTGGCTTTTGGGCTAGAAGTGGTGTCATAACATTATTAATTTACTCTTTCTTGACTCCCTTAGTGTTTCTCTCCCCAACAACATAGATATACAGTATATATACCTACGGGGCATCTAGAGAAGACTAGAAATGTGGGCAGAATTGTTCGTGTGCAATCTCGCTCGGAACGAGATTGCAGCCGAGGAGCAACGGAGAGGCTCGTCCACAATCTCGTCTAGACGAGATTGCAGATGTGGGATAAGTAGGAGTCACAGAGAGGCTCGTCCGGACGAGTTTGTAGATGCGCCGTACAGTTTTGCTGAAACCAACTGTATTTCGTATTATTATTAGGTTTAGGGTTTGGGGGCCTATAAATACATGTTTTATAGACCCTATAATGTAGCTTTTGATTATTATTCAGTTTTTATCAATAAGATTACTCAGAGTTAGGGGTGGGCAGATTAACTGTTTACCGCCTTCCGACCGCTTATTGATCGCCACCGAACCATCATCGACCAACAACCGACTTTCGGCAGTCGGTAGGCGGGATAAAAATATTGTTTCGACATCGGTTCGGTCCAGTAAGCGGCATAAAAATTTTTATCGGTTAACTGACAATTAACCGACATAGCCGATTTTTCAACTAAATTTTGAATTTTATCTGATAACTTTTCGTATTATGTTTGTCCAGCTGATTTGTGGTTGGTTCATGTTCTATCAATTTTCCTTTTCTTTTCATTTATAAAGACATGTTCTTTGCTGATTATGTAGTTACAAGGAAATTGATAAATCTTAACAAAAAAACTTATAACTGACAATTAACCGACTTAACCGATCACCTATTAACCGAGTAGCCGATTAACCAAGAATTAAACTATTCTTTGTCGGTATGAAGTTGGTTAATTAATCGACTTAATTGACTTTTATGAATCGGTAGGCGAAAATGCCCTACCGACACCGATCGAACCGATACACACCCTACTCAAAGTTGAGTTTATTCATTATTTTCCTTCAAATCCTAGAGAGTATCTAGTGTTTAGAGAAGATTTCTTAGTATCAAGGTCTTAGAAGTATTTATCCCTTCTTCTTGTTGTTCTTCTTGCATCTCACAAAGTCACGCAAAGCATCGCTTGATATGAGAGCCCAAGTTACTTTCCATGAATAGGGAGGGACAACCGTTGTGTAGACATGAACGAAGTATACGTGCGCATAGAGGTAGCACGTAAGGAGTAACCGTGATTCGTTTTCGGAACATTGAGGAGATGTTTAGTGGTATAGCCGTGCAGAAGAGGGAGTGGGTGCCTGCCCAACACGGTGGTACGCGGAGGCAGAAGGCGAATTTATCATTGAGAGTGAACCTATCAATCCTTTTGTGGGGTAGGTAGTGTCGAGGAAATTCCCTATGAAACAAACTCATGCTATTCCATGGGAAGCAAGTGTCAAGCTCGACATCCTAAAATTTCAAGGTTGCTTGCAACCCGAGAAGAGTTCCTTGATTGGGTGGTTACTGTTGAAGAGGCTCTTGACTTCAAAGGGGTGTCTAATGAATGACGAGTCTCTTTGGTGGTAAACAGATTCCGGGGAAGAGTTGTGGCGTGGTAGCAGCAACTGAAGCAAACTAGGGTGTGGCTTTGCCAAGAGAAGATCAATAGTTGGGAGAAACTATTGAAATACATGAGAGTTGTTTTTTTGCCCCATAATTATACCATGTGCCAAAAGTCACAGAATTGGAGACAAGGTTCTATATCTTGAAGGAAAAATAGAAAAGTCATACAAAAGAAGGTGCCTGGAGAGGCAGTGGAAGTCAAGTATCAATAGGTGTCCCGATACATTGGTGGTACGTGTCGACAATTTCAGATTACATGCACCATGAGAGGCAAGGAGTCCAAGCTTGTCATCGATCCAAGGAGTTGTGAGAATGTAGTCTCGGAGAAAATGGTTTGAAAATTGGGGCTTCAAACCAAGAGGCATCCTACTCCTTATCGAGTAGAATGGCTCACAAGAGGAAACGAGGTAAATATTTCTAAACGTTGTCTTGTGTCCTTTTCTGTTGGACCCATAAATTGGGATGATGTGTGGTGTGATGGTCGACATGGATACGTGTCACCTATTGTTGGGAAAGCAGTGACAACATGAGAGGGCTGTTGTCCATGATGAAACAAGGAACACGTGTAGCTTCGTGGTTGATAAGGTCAAGTTGACGTTGCTACCTAACCAAGATGCAGGGTCAAAACCTTCACAAGGGGATGGTCAACCACTAGTAGCAAAGCCGAAGTTGACTGACATGGAAAGAGCCATCAAGAGGGTAGTACCGGAAGTGGGTGAGGATGACATGGTTTCCTATGGTGAGGTGATGTCTCAACGGGAGAAGGTACGACTAGATGAACGGGGTATGCAGCTCGACACCTTAGCCATTATTCACAAGCCTCAATCCCACCTACCAAATCTGTATTATGTGGAGGAAGATGAATGGGTTGACGAGGAATTCCAAGAAGATGGATTCATTGATGAAGAGTTCAAGCAACAAGAAGATGTTGAAGAGTCTTCACAGGGGTTCGCAGATTGGGATCCCCCACCAACATTGGATCCCGACGAGGAAGATGAAGATCCTAAGAAAAGACCCTTGCCATCAAACCAATAGGGATAATACATAGTAGATTAGGTTACTACCATGTTTGACGACCTCTACCCCGAAGAAGATGACCCATTGGAAAATGGAGGACCCACGAATGGAATTGCAAATTCTGATGTTGTTTCCGAACCTCATGAGGTTGATGAAGACCCTCCAGGTGAAGTGCCTAATTTTAATGACAAGAAGTTGGTTATGTTGATTTCCTTGGTCTAGATGATATTTTGTTAAATTCTCATAACAATGATTGTGATGAGTTTTATGTGATTGAGGAGAATTACATATTCACAATGGAAACAACGACTAACCCATTCTCGAGTATTTTTATGGCATGTGAAAGGGAAAAAGTACGAGGGAAGCATGACAAGCCTGATGTATTGTAAGGAGGTGTGAGGAGCCTTCAAGACAATCATCAAGATCTTTGGATGATTAGAGGCATCACGTTTATAATGAGTGTTGCCTTGTTTTGATTTTGAGAAAAGGGGAGTGGAACTAGTTGACAGGGCACTCGAAGGATTGTGGAAAGAACCATTCGAATTGAGGATGAATTCTCTCCAATAGAGAGGAGAATGATGTAAGGGAGAACGGTGGAACTTACCCCTCACGGACTTCAATAATGAGGGTGTGAATTGAGGATGAATTCTCTTAACCTAGGGAGGATGATGTAGACCGAATCCTTATAAAAATTTAAAAAAAATTTTTTAAATTTTTTTTTTTTTTTAAATTTCTTTTAAAAATAAATAAATTTAAAATTAAAAACCCAATTTTTTTAATTCCCCTTTTCAAACCCCCAAAACCTTATTTAAATTTTACCTAAACTTTAATTTTTAATTAGAAATTTTAATTTTGCAAAAAAAAAAATAAAATTTATTTTATTTTTTAAAAAAATTAAATTTTTGGGGGTTAACAAAAGTAATTGAATAATCAATAATTAAAATTTAAAAAGTAATTCAAGGTATGATGAATTCACAATTAAATTAAAATATTTCTTAAAATAAGTTTAATTAAGATTAACCATAATTAACCAATTTACTCATAAAAGAAACAATTTATTGTGTTCATATTTAATTAACTTGCCTAATTGACATTAATTTAGTAATTAAAATAATTATTTACTTTTGTAAATAATAGTATAAATATAAGTTAAAATTATAAGTAAAATGAAAAGATAATAGAAAAGTTCAAATTCATGAAATTGAATATTAGGTAAGTTAACAATATATTATAGTTTCAGAATTAAGTTTCAAAATCAAAACTTACCGCTAATTAAATTTGTCAAGTTAATAACCACTACACTAACTAATAACTTAATCAATTGGACAAACTTAATCAATAATTAAATATAGTTATAAATTTGCATATTAAAAAATAATGTATTATGTTGTATTTGATTATTATCAATTGCTATGGATCATACTTTATGTAAGATCGTCTGACTCAATGATATTATTTAAAACCATAATTGAAGACAGTTTTATAGTGAAGGCAGATCAGTTTCTAGTATGCGACACTAGGCATATATTAGGTTCAATTATCAAATTGTGCATACTTATTAGATGTAAATGACAATTTGTTGAATCATACAATTAAAAGAAGACAAATATAATAAAGGATGTTGCTTCATGATTTTATTTTGATGTACTTTATTTTGTACTATTTTTATTGATTTATTATTCTTAGATTGGTATCTGCAGCATTCAATATCATGCCGGACATCATGCGCATAACCCTCTTGACATGAGCTCAAAATTGTTGCAAGCATAAAGTAGCTTAGTTAAGTAGTATAGATAACATGATGTAGGAACATAATAATGAATGTAATTATTAGAAGAAAAATTAAGAGTTGAAAACTCTAGTGAGTTGTATTGTTATAGTTCCTGTATATTAGTTTATATGATATTCTAGTAATTGATTGACTTCCATGTCACTTGAGCCAACACTGACTTATCCATGCTCCTACATCAGTTTTAATGATAGCATCTAAGCTGTGCAAAGATTTTGAGATTTAGATAATAGGATAGTTTACATTAAAAAAATTGAGTAAATTTGATGAAACATTGATTATGTTGGGACTTTATACTGTCATTTTGTAGATTACTGAATTGTGCTCATTAGACGATTGAACTTTGACTTATATATGCATACATAATTGGAGTTAACTCAGATTAATTAAGAAAAATTTAAAATTAAATTATAATGCTGAGGATTTGATATTTTTGACCATTTATTTCCAGGTATGGATGTTTATTGCTTATTGCATTTAATGGATTTCACTTAGAATTATTTATCAAAATGCTAATGAGAAACTAAAAATTTTGAAAAATATTAAATTCACCTTAACAATATATATTATAATTGTTGATGCATACTTATCAATCTTTGAATAGCATTAATAATAGAGACACTTTGACATTTGCACATAATTGGTAACGATCTTAAATGTACTAAATTGTTAAATATGGATTATCCAGATTTGTTGAAACTTGCAATTAGTGTCCTCAAGCTTGCTTAAACTACATTTAGATTGCTACCTATAAGTTTATGTTTGAATTAATTAGTCTATTCAATATGCAAGTTACTAAGAATTGTATACTATTAAGTGTCACATTGATGGGTATATACTACAATGAGTTGCAGTACTTTATTGAAGCAATTGTAATTATCCATGTGTTGGTTATGAAGTCAAATATGATAGTACTACAATCTGGTAATCTGTATCGATAGACATTGTGACAAATTGTGATATGCATACTTCATTGGTAGCAATCTGTCATATGCTCTTCATTAGATTAGCATTTAGCAAATTTGTCAGCAGCTATAAAGACTACGAAATGTCATTATATGGTAGAGTATGTATGAAATTTTCACTTTACTGGTAATGTAATTTGGTAAGAATTTGTTGCCAAGTTAGTATTTATTTATAGTTATTGGTCAAGATATTTAAAGTGTTTGCATTTATAATGAAGTCATGTACATCGGCCTAATGATCCTAAATCAGAAGTTAGTATGGTATTATCAGGCTTAAATTGATGATATAAGATCTATGTGAATATGTGATAGACTAATTTATGAGTTCTGAGTAATTCAATTTAATCAGTTCCATGTATTCAACTATACCAACTTAGTCAGTATAACTATTGATAAGATATGCATTTGTCCATATGTGAATCATAGGTCACAGCAAGATTGTCTTTATGCTACAATTGAACTGTACAATAATTTTATCATGATTGGCCAACTCAGTATAATGGCTTAAGATTGTTTAAGTCAATTGTATAGTTCTCATGTTTATGTCTCTGTATGATTCTACTCTATGTAATGATACTCGAACTGATGTAAAATTCTTGAATATATGATTTTAGGTCCTTGATTAGATCTGATTTATCCATTTTAAATTCATACTCCCTAGTTTTTCTATCTCAAGACTTACTAGTTGTTTAAAATATTGGTGAGATTCATTTGATTTGTATTAATACATATTTAATCTATTATCTACGTGTTAAGGACTTATTTTAAGGTAGCGTTAATTTATACTTCAATCTTATTTTGATTAATTAAATTAGATTATAGTTTAAGGTATAATATTACGTTTATATCTACGATTAATCTTAATTTTATAGTATAAGATGGAAATGTATAATAGCTTTAGACTTCTTTAGTTTTACCTATTAATATGATGTAAATTAATTTGATTATATTACTAGGGTTATATTCAAATTTAATATAAGCTAAATGAGTGTAATTTTAATTTAGAGTGCAAACGAAATGCATTAGTAAGTTTCTAAGGTTAGATAGGTTTAAATCTGTAATTAGAGTGATCTAAGATTCTGGAAGAGTTGTATCTTAAAAGGTAATGGATATGTGTGAATCATTTGTCGTGAAGCTGAATGCAGAAGATGCGAATGAGTGTAAAAACTATTAAGGGATTGATTAATGACTTGGATAATGTCTTGAGAATGCTAGAAATCGGGTATGGGGAATGCATGTGTGATTGTGCATAGAAGTGTGCATGATCTTTGAAGAATAACTCGCTGAGATGTCTTCCATATATGACTTATTGTCAGCATTATAGATTTCCATATATCTGTTGCCATTTTATGATTTACATAGATTTCCAAATTTGGTATACATTACTACCCAATTTCTTAGTTTTACAATCATCATTTGATGTATATTTAAAATTAGTCACTAAAAGAATACCTTCATGTAAAATGCTATTTATTAACAAAATGTTGCTACATCTTATTAAATGCAAACAATATTAAAACATTCATTTAAGTGACTTAAAATACTATAAAGTTATGTTATAAAGTATAAAAGTAGTTAAAATACAAACAGTAATTTAGTAATATATAAATACTATTAACTATAAAATAAATAAAGTTAGACACTATTCATGTACACTTTACTTTAAAAACAATGACAAAGTTTAAACTTAAGTAATTATGATGACTAGGTAATCAAATGATACAATTTAACTTCAATAACAAATGACCGTAATATATTTCAAATTCATCAATACTTTAAGAAACATTACACAATCATCATACCGTTTCATTAGAGACGTAATCATATATCAGCAGTTTACAAACATTAACCAGAATGATTAATCACTTAAATTACATCATAATATTCAGAAATCATATTTAAACAAATACTTTAATATACTAACATGATTCTAATAGTTTTAGATCGACATCACATTGCAAATAGTATAAAATCATCAAATATGACAAATCATATGATAAATTTCTAGATAAAATCCTATAACTACATCTACAGTAAATACAAATTCAATCTAACTAAACGGCAAACAATACATAGCAAATAATCGAAATCAAAAACAAACCAATATACTCAAATAGCACCAAAAACCAATCGAACGAATTACAACATAACCTGCCGAATAAATTGCAAACACAAACAGACGAGGTACCGAAAGAAGCGAACAGAACATGAGCAAATGCGAAACAGGAGTAGAGAGACAATGGGAGTAAGTGCGATCGTTAGCATTTGAACAAAAGTTGCAGGAGGTCAATCGGACAGTATACACGAGAAGAATGTCAACAGTGATGAAATGACGAACTGACAAAGCTAACGAAAAAAAGGAAAATGGTAGGATGGAAAAATGGAATCGATGCTTACTAAAATTTCAAAGAACAATAACATAATATTAAAGGGGATCTCTTAATATGAAAATAAATTAAAAAAAATTATAGATGAGTTTACGATATAGTTTATTAAATTAATATAATAATAATTAAAAAAAATTGATGAAGTGAGTTTCACCTAAAATTAACAATTTACCTTTTAAAAGAAAATTGGGAAAGAATCAAATTTCTATGATTTGATCCTATTATTATTAATACCTCATAATTATTTGGAAACTTATTTTGATTATCCTAAACTTTAACAATTCTTATTACCCTCAATTAAACTTTAAACTCTAAAATTCTCAATTTTGAACCTTAAAATTAACTCAATTCCCTTAAATTGTAAATCAAACTTAATGTAAATTTGGCAAACGTCCTTAATTTATTTATTAAATTAATAATGATAAACAAATTTAAAGTAAAGTTAAATGCACTATGATTTTAATTTAAATATATATATATTATATATATTATATATATATATTGATATTATTTATTTTAATTTAAATTTAATTTGAATTATAAATTGATTAAAATAGAGGTATAATAGTATTGTTTCACATTTTAAGATTTAAAGTGAAATGGTTATAATAAATGCAAGTTTAGAGTCCAATTTAAGGTTTAAGTTCGAGGTATGTCAAATTGCGTGATGTTCAGAGGTTTAAAGATTCTAATTTATCCAAATTATTATATTTCACATTCGATTCATTTGTGTCAAAGATTTTCAAGTTTCAAAGAATTTCTAATTTTATAATAAAATATTATTGTTACAGTAGAAAGTTTAATTTTTCATGAAGAGTATATAATTAAAAGTGTAAATCGATTACATAAAATTTAAATGTTGATAATTAAATTTATTTTGATTAAATTACATACTTATTAAAGATATTATTAGATTCAATGAAATATTTATATTATTAATACAATTTATAATTGATAATTAACTAATCATTGATCATCTTCAATTTCATTTTGATTAAATAAAATCACAACATAAGTAATTACCCATTCACCACTTTTATTAAATCAACTTGAAAAGATAATATAAACTTATCACAGCATATGGGAAATTGGAGAAATTAAAATTCAACAACTAAGATAATGAAAACTTAAGTCATATTTGAAATTTGCCTAATAAATTGAAAATTCTAAATTATTTTTAAATTTTTGCCACAATTAGGTTCATTTTCATGTAATTTTTTTTTCCTTTTTTTTCCTCCCCAAGTTCCAACACACCGTAGATGCAATCAAGTACTGCACTTTTTTTTTTTCCTTCTCTCTGCATGAAGGAGAAGAATAAAAAGATGAAAGAATTCATGAATATAATTAAGAAGAAAACCTAGCTATTTGGATGCAACGACAAGTTCATTTCATGTTTGTTTGTTTTATCTCCAATTAAATAGTGTTTTTGAAAAAAAAAGACATAGAGATAATTAGATTTTAATTTCTATACTAGCGAAGGGATAGGAGAGAGACAGTGTTGGAAAAATAAATGAGGGGAAGAATAAAAGATGAAAAAGCGGAGGAAAATAAGAAGAGGAAAAATTTCAAAATTTCGGTCTTGTTTTTTTTTTTTTTTTTTCTTGACGCGCTAAATGGCGCTGTAAATTTCGACGTAAATTGGCGCGTTGAAATTCCGACGCTAAATGGCACGTCGAAAAATTCGACGTGCTATTTTTAGCGCGTCGAAAATATTTTCGACGTGGCATTTTTGCCACGTCGAGAAATCGACGTGGCAAAAAGAATGCCATGTTTGCCACATCGAAAATACCTATTTTTTGTAGTGTGTATTTAAGAGGGTGAAATTGGTTGAGGAGATGTTGGTGGAGTAGACGATGTCACAACGGCATTTGCTCTTGATTCATCGAGACAACATTTTCTTTGTTCGCTTCTTTATCGCTCCAATTCCATGCTTCTTCTTCACTAAAGATAACATCTCTACTAACCACTACTTTATTTGTTATTGGGTATAGAGCTTGTATGCCTTTGACTCTTCAGTAGCCAATAAAAATACACTTTTCACCATCAAGCTTCCTTCTTTTGCTGTCAGAACTTGAGCATATGCAACACACCCAAAATTCGAAGGTGTGCAACACTAGGTTTGTATCCACTCCATGCTTCTTAATGTGTCATGTTCTTGACACTCTTTGTTGGGCACCGGTTCAGCAAATACACCAAGCATGCTACAGCTTCCGCCACAATTGCTATGACAATCCTTTCTCTTTTAGCATGGATCTCGTCATGTCAAGGATAATGCGATTCTTCATTTCCGCTATCCCATTTTGTTGTGGGGTATAGGTAGTAGTGAGTTGATGTCTAATCCATTTCTCTAAACAAAAATCTTGAAATGCATTTGAGGTGTACTCACCCCTTTGATTAGATTTAACGACTACAAGCTTGCAATTACTCTTTTGCTTTGGCGGCGCCTTAAAGTTCTTGAAAACAACTAAGGTGAAGATTTCTCCGAAGAAAATAAACACATGATTTTCTCTGAAATCATCTGTGAAGGTAATGAAGTACTTGTTACCTTCAAATGACATGGGATCCAATGGCCCTCAAATATCGGTGTGCACCAACGTAGTGGTGCTTTCGCCTCCATGCCGTACCATTTGGAAAAGAGAGTCGTGATCGCTACAAGTACACATCCTTCACGACGTGGTTTGTTGAATCAATTTGTGGTAGACAATACACCATTCTATCGGAGGATAATAGCTTCGGCCATTAAAGTGAAGATGACCAAAGCATAAATGCCATCGCCATGACTCATTTTTAATGAGTCCAATGAGGCATTTCTCGATCTACGTATTTAGGTTCAAAGGAAACATACGGTTCTTGGTCATTTGAACACGCGTAATGAGCCTTCCACTTGTATCTCTTAGAGAGAGAACATTATTCTCCATGTGTACAATATATCCTTTTTGGAGAAGCTGGCCAATACTTAGGATATTGCTCTTCATACTTGGGACAAAGTAAACATCGAGATGAATTCTTCCTTGCTGTTTTTCGAAGATCCGAACTTTTCCTCTTCCTTCAACTGCAAGTTTTGAGGAATCTCCAAGGCTCACGTTCCAAACTCCTTCTTTGAGTTTAGGAAAAGTTTATTTTCTTCCACACATATGATTGCTTGCACGAGTCAAGGTACCAAACATCATGTTGACCACTTGAATCATTGTGTGCCAATAAGAGAGTAGAATTTTACTCTCCGCTTGATGCTTCACAAAGGTTGACATGACCATCATTCTTGTACGAACATTCCGAGGCATAATGTTCATATTTTCCACAGTTGTAACATTGGACATTCTGCTTTTTCCGGTCAAAGAAATTTCTCCTTTCCGAGATGGACCACGATCATTTGTATTACGCGTCCTGACCTCGACCTCGACCACGGTAGTTGGCACCACCACGCCGGGAATTCCATTGACCACGACCTCCCTTTGGTTTGTCAAAATTTAATTTTGACTCAAGCTTGCTCAAGAGATGTGGCACTTGCATTCTTCGAATGAGTTGTTCATGAACTCGGAGAGATCCCAGCAGCTCCAAGTCTTTTGATTCCTCAATTGTTGTCACGACGTGCTCAAATTTGGGTGTGAGGATCAAAGTATCTTTTCCATGACATGAACATCTTCAAGTTTTTCGTCATTTCTCTTCATTTCATTCACGATTACAAGTAATCAAGAATAATAATTAGAGACATTTTCTCCTTCATTCATATGGGCAGATTCAAATTCAGTCCTTAATGATTGAAGGCAAATTCTCTTCACTCGATCAACACCTTTGAAAATTGTATTCAAGGTATCCCATGCTGCTTTGCTTGTTGTCGCTTCAGCAACCTTCTCAAACGTTGAATCATCAAATCCTTGATGATGGAGATACAACGCCTTCTTGTCCTTCTTTCTTTGGTCTTTGAGAGTGACTTTTTGATCTGCAGTGTAGGTGGCTTCTTGCTTGGAATGGGCTCAACAAACCCGGATGAAAATCTCCAGAGATCTTGTGATCCAAACAATGCTTTGAATTGGATGCACCATTTCTCATAATTTTCCTTTTTCAATTAAGGAACTTGGATGTGCAACATATTTAAGGCCATGACTGCAATGCTAGGAATAAACTAGCTTAGATACCAATTTGTTGGGATTAAGTTTACAAACCAATACCCAAATACATGGACACTCAAAAAAATAGATGAACAAAAGACAAGATGAAAATAATACTTTAATATTGAAGAGAAGTATCAAGCTTCCACTTGTTTCTTACTTGTTAATTGCTTACTTAATCTAATGTCCATAATATCCTTATATAAGGATATATTACATGTGAATACATACATTACTAACTTTCAAAAGTCAATAAAAGTTGCTCTAACAATTATAGCACTTAATACTATGGTTACAAAGTCCACAAAGGTGGCTATCACTCAAGAGTTAAAACTAAAAATCACAAAGTCTAATACGGTTGCCGCCTAACAAATATTCGTTTGACTTTTAAGGCATGCATAATTTACTAAGCTAATTAAAGTAAAAGAAAGCTGCACCGAAATGCTAGAATTAATTAGAAGGAAATGTGTACAATCTTCTTGCATGCTTTCTTTGACTTTGCATTTTTATTTACACTTCCAACAGAGACAAAGGAGACACTATTAATTAGGAGTACCTTAAATGCTAGCACGTCACAAGGAGGATCAGTGGAGATAAATGTAGAGAGCCAAGCCCAAGTGAAGATTTTGAATATCAAACTAATGGCCGTAATGGGAGTAGTACCTCTCTCTCGTGGTCTAATTACAAATTATCTTATGGAAAAGTGTTGCCAATGCGTTTGTTCCATGATATCCGTTCCATTCCACTAAAAAAACTGAATTGTGAAATAGGATAAAATGTTTTGTTATGCACCTTTTGTAGGCCAAGAAACAACCAAAACAATAATAACAAATCAAGAAAGAAAACGACAATTACAAATAGGTGCACACAAGTACACAAAGAAGAAGACAATTAAATTTCACATTGAAAAGTAAAACCAGACTCAAACAACACGTAGAAGAGGAATTGAATAGGTGTTCACAAGATAATGCTGAATTTAAATATTATAAACCACAACGAACACTTAATTATGCATCATATTAGAAAATAAAAATTCTTCAACAGTAAAATAAAGACAAATAATAAAATATCAATTACAATACAATCAGCACAAGGACTTTGGTGAGGAAGTGAAAATTTTTTGAAAAACTTTTTAAAAATAAAACTACTATAGAAGAGTAAGGATTACAAGAAGTTCACATTTATAAAACATTTGAAATTGACACTATTTTGTATAAGACAAGCGACCCACTTGACTTCTACTATTGTAGCTCTTCCTTTTTTGGGAAAAATGCAGTTTACCCTCCTGAAGTTTCAGGAGTTTTTCAATTTTAAGCCCAAAGTTTAAAAATTGGCAATCTACCTTCCTGAAGTTTCAAAAATTGGCAATTTAAACCTTCCGTTACTAATTTTCGTTAAATTGGACGAAATTTTTTTAAAAAAAGCCCGAGAGTAATGATATACTTTCATAGATTTTCGTCCATTTAGACGGAAAAATTAAACGGAAGGTTTAAATTGCCAATTTTGAAACTTGGGGGTAGATTGCCAATTTTTGAACTTTGGGGTTAAAATTAAAAATTACTGAAACTAGGAGGTAAACTGTATTTTCCCCAAATTTTTCTACTTGATCTATTTTATCGAACTCCAGTAGGTTTATATTGTTGTTGATGAAAGGTCGTGGTTTACAACAAAGTCTCTAAAAAGCATAACAATTGAAAGCATAAAAACCTAAACTTTCTTTCTTAGTACAAGGACGAAAAACTCTTTTTCTTTGAAAATATTGCTTCCAATCCCAACATGCAAAAACATGTTCTAAAAGCCCTTAAATAGACTTGAGAAAGTAGCCCTAAATTTGATGGGGTAAGTAGCCCATTCAAGTGGAGCACTTCTAGTGATTTAGTTTTTTCTTCACAACCTGCTTTTTCGAATTGGACACTGTAAACTTTGGAATTAGAAACGTTTCATGAAATAAAAAATTGAAGCATTTTGAATTAGCTTTCCAACGACACCAAGTTTGACTTCATCGGATGTTGGAATTAAATTTATTATCGTTTTACTCTGGCTGGGTCAATTTTGGAAGTCTTCCGTTCGAATGACACTTAGAATGGAGCTCTCTGGAAAAATTCATTTTTCATTTGTCTGCTAACCCGTTCGAATGGACAAAATCTTTGTTCCAACTATGCATTGAAAAGATTTTTACAAAGATTCCTTAAAACATTTAGTCTAAAGCGAAATTACATCAAGGTATTTTGAGAACCGAATTAGCGATACTAAATACCTAACACACTTGTTGCAAATAGGTAAGGTTATGAGATGAAGTAAGTTCATCCAACATCTTTGAGTGCATCCAAGTGTCATGCTTTTTCACCAAAATTTGTAACTAATACATTTTTGTTTTTGTTTTTTTTTTTTAAATCTTGGGGAATATATAAATACTACATGAATGCGCCATGTATGGTCCCCTCGTTCAAGCTTGCTTAGTAGGTGATTGGCCGGCTGCTGAGGCTTTTTCTTGAAAATTCCCAACGTATGTCCGAGCTTGCATAACGATAAATGAAACGAGAGCACTTCACATTGCGGTGGCTCACCAACACACCAATTTTGTAATGAAATTGTTGAAATTGATGAGACCAGAGGACTTGGAATTGCAAACCAAATATGGATTTACGGCCCTTCACTTTGCTGCCCAAGTAGGAAACGTCAAAATTGCTGAGCTGCTGGTGAATATCCACAATAAGGCGGTAGCGATCCTTGATAGAAACGGAGACACACCACTCATTGTTGCAGCTTCTCTTGGACGTACAAACGTTGCCTCATATCTATTCTCTCTGAGTGGTACTCCTCTTGAACAGTTGAATGATGAAAAACGCATTGAGCTCCTTCTTGCTACTATTAGCAATGATATGTATGGTAAGCCCTACATTTGACTATAACTTTGTTTGATGAATTTGAGGCACTTACACAAGTTGGATGGAGTTACCACTTTTATTGCAATATTAGCTACCATATACTATAAGCAGTATTTTTTAACCCACCTTTCGACAATCATCAAATTAATGTGCCATTTTTATATATGGACAGATATAGCATTGAAAATTCTGAAAATGGATCTAAACATAGCAAACGCCGACACTAAATGCTGTTGGGAAGCGTTGACAGTGTTGGCCAGGAAACCTTTTGCAATTGGCAGCGAAAGTCAGCTATCATTCTGGAAAAGTCTCTTAAAATACTCATGTTAGTTTTCCTCCAACCCAAACTTCTTTAATTGAAAAGATATATACAACATTTCCCAAGAAGTTCTTTAGTACTCAAATTAACTTGGCATGGTAAAATGCTCTTGTTTGATTTCATCAAATCTTTACATAATATCTATTTTATATGTCTCAATCTATTGTAATACTTGTAACCGCTTCTTTTATATACACACAAGAACATGGGGAGTACTATTTTTATTTTTTTGGCAAAAGCTAACATTTTTTTTTTTGACATGTCCGCATAAGAGGGGAGATGAGGATTCTAGCATTTCTTTTTACTTAAATTCAAAAGTTAGGAGATATTTAAAGTGCCCGAGTTATGCAGAGACAAAACTTATATTCTGCAATCAATAATTAGGACAAAGACAAAACTTGTCTTAAGTAGCCGCATCTAGTTCTTTGCATTTTTATTTTAAAGAGTTTTCAGTATAATTTCTTATTATGTATATTGGTAAAGTAATTGTATATATAGATTTAATATTTCTTTATCACCAAACCATTTATGATTTCTGAATAGATTCTTTTCTCAACTGTAGTGTTCAAAGGGATGTATAACAAAACTTTGATGAAGACATTAGCGCATCAATTAGTTGAAAAACTTTTGAAAAAGGATGGAATTCCAGACAACATGAGCTTCCCAAATGCGGTTCACAGTTATATTGCTTTAATTTTTGAAGCTGCAAAAGTTGGAAATGTTGAATTTCTAATTATCCTCAAATGCAGCGCTTATCCTACTGCCACGCCATAACTAGACAATAATAATATGAGTATATTTCACATTGTTATTTTATATCGGCAAGAGAGTGTGTTCAATCTAATATATGAGATAGACACCGACAAGGATCGCCTTGCATCCTATGCTACTTTAGACTATGGAGATAACATGTTGCATTTAGCTGGAAAATTGGCTCCTTTAGATCGACTAAATATGATGTCGGGAGCAGCCATTAGAATACAACGAGAGGTTTTGTGGTTTAAGGTAAGTGATAATATTATTTAATTTTTATTTTCTTCTAGTTGAATATATTATGGTTCAACTATTACCAGTCAATTTATACTTGGTCAACTGTAGGAGATAGAAAAGATTGTGCCGCGGTCATATGTGAACATGAAGAATTCAGAAGGCAAAACACCTAAGGATATATTTAAAATGGAACATGAAGTTTTGAAAAGAGAAGCTGAAATGTGGATGAAGGGCGTATCAAACAATTGCATGGTGCGTGGCAACTTTAATTGCGCTGTAGTTTCTTTGCAACCTTCACTGTACCAGATGGCAACAATCAAGAAATAGGCACTCTATTTTTTTGAAAGTACTTGGTTTATAGTATTCTTCATATAAATGCAATTGCTCTGTTTTCCTCTCGTCTTCAATGCTATTTTTCTTGTCAGTGTTCATGTCACGCTACTGTGAAGAGGATTTTAGCGTGTCAGTACCTTCAAAGTTGTTGCTTGGACTGGCCACTACTAATATCCATTGTGTGCATGTTGTGTAGCCTTCAGCGCAGCTTGTATTTTGATGTATAAAAGTGCAAGTTCATGGGCTCCGGTTATTGCAAGCGCTTCGGTTGGTATCCCACTTGCTTTGTTTTCTATGGGACATTGTCCTGAGCTTTTCGTTGATTTATTCCTCTCACAATATCAGTCCAGATTTCTTTTCCGCCGGCCATATAAACCTAGACTTTTCTTGCGGAAGACGCCTGTTGATCAGGAATGGATTCATAGAAAATATGAAATGCAAGTCAAACGAAAAGGATCGAAAATTGTTGAAGATTCGAGGGATGTTGAACATTAAGGAAGGCCAAGGAAAGAATTGAGCTTTTAAAGACTTTTGATTGATGTTCGTCTTAACTATTTCCATTGAGACTTAGTGTGATTTGTATGTATTGTGCTGATTGTAGTCAAGCTGCCATTTATTATAGACTTTGATTTATCGTGTGGTCCACTATCATACTACACGTACCCGCCCTACTTCAACATCTAATTAGAATTTTTTTTTTTTTCGTTTGAAATTTTTGTTTTTCTCATTAGGTTATTGAATATTCTTATTTTTAAATATTTATACTCAAAACAGGAAAAAATTATATATTGTGTATTAGTTTTTTTTCCTTATGTTTTTGTTTTGTTTTGTTTTTTTTTTTGGTTTTTGGTTTTTTTGTTTTTGTTCTTTGTTAAACCACATGTTAAAACTGTCAATGATTCCGAATACAAAGAAGAAAAAGCTACAAAAGCTAAAAACAAAGTCGCAAATGGATAAGAAAAAGAACCAAAAGAAGATTATGGATAAAATTATGCATGGCCAGTGAAAGCTACTACCACTAAAATGTTTGGATCCACCGTCTTACTGCATCTCATTTCCAAGTCTATATATCCTCGAGTCCTCCAAGTCTATCAGAAGAAGTTATAGATGATGATCATTAGATAGCTAGTGACTTACCAGAACACTTTCGTAGATTATATATGTTGGAGGAACTGTTTGGAGGAAATATTTGTCCTGTTGTATATATATATCATCAATTTTGAAGTCTGTAAGTGTTATACTTTAATTGAAACAAGTTTATTTGTCTATAAATGAGATCATACATGGTATTGCGGAAACCAACAGTCCAAGCATATTAATTTTCATACATATTATTGGAGGCTATTATGAGAAAATTTCGTCATGAAGATGACTTGTGTTGTATAGGCGCAAAAAAAAGGACTAGCCACATCAGAACGTCTTTATCACAGAAAAAAGGATTAGTTATTTTAGAACTTATATATATCTATAGAATCATTTATAGAACCTAATTTCACATAGCTAGTAATTAGTAAGCAATGGAAGCATGCGTGCCATTTTTATATGTTGTATAGAAATGTTATAACTTAGATGGACTTGTATACGTATGTTTGAAGTACGTTACAGATTGAAAGGTGCACATAACATACATCTAAGATAATACATTTTAAGGTTTTCAAATTCAAGTCTTTACTTTATAAGTAACGAATTGTAATGTGTTTGAGTAGTATAAAGTCAGGTACTGGAGTTATTATTGTACACTCATGGTAGAAAATGCAAAATTTAGCTCTATGTTAAAAGTCAGCAATTCCTATACTTATTGAGAAATGTTGACTCATATATTTGCCTGGGCGAATTTGGACCCCAAAATTGAATAGATTTTTTATTTTATTTTTTTATTTTATGTAGTAGTGACTTCCTAAAAAAATTGAAAAGAATATATTTGGTATTTTTTGCCAAATTGTTTTTCCTAAAAAATATGAAATATAATTAATATTTAAACTTTTTTTTTTGTGAAAATATTTAAATCTTTAATAAATAGAAAGAATCTTGTTTTCAACATGTGACTTCGGTTCAAATTCCCTCAACGTCTTTTATTCCCTTTACTTTCTTTATTCTCCTCAACTTTCAAGTTGTCTCCCAAATCTCCTCCCTCATTCTGCTCAGTACTAGTCTCCTTGCAACAATATTTGGGTATCCCCCTACAAGAAAAATTCTCTGCTCCGCTGCTGCTCATGCACATAATCGAAAGAGCTGGCCGGCCAATGCAATTGTTTAAAAGTTAATTAAAAACATTGTGGCTGCAAGCCTGTTAAGCTACCAATTAAGTATAAAATCATTGATTATTCTGTAGTATAAAATTTGAAAGAGAAAAATGAAAGATAAAAGTACAAAATGTTGTGCCTTCGGTTGGTTGAATTTTTACAACTTCGTTTAAAATTAAAATAATTAATACGGGAATTTTAAAAATAATCACGAAGTCTTAACTGTTAAATATTAAGAAAAACTTCACTTTGGCCCTCTGAACTTCCACAAATTTACAAATCTCTCATGAACTTCCAAATTTCTCATTTTGGACTTCTAAACTTTCAATTACTCTTAATTAGAACCATTCCGTTAATTTTAGCTATTAAAAAAAAAAAAATCAAAATGTCCTTGATTTTTATTTTTTTTTAAATAAAAAAAAATTTGGAAGTTGAAATTTTATACAAAAGTCAGGGGTATAAACGTCATATAACGTTTAAAATCTGACGAAAGAGTCCACATTAAGAATAATTGAAAGTTCAAGAGTCCAAAATGAAAAATTTGGAAGTTGAGAGAGTTTATAAAATAAGTGGAAGTTGGAAGTAAATGAAGTTTTCCTAAATATTATGACAACTCACCCGCTGAACCAATTAAAGGTTTCAATTCAACAAGCCAACTGAACCACATCAATAATAATTAAAAACATTGAAGATTGGCGAAACTCATCAAAAAAAAAAGAAAAAAAAAAAGGCATTATTAATAAAGTGATTCAGATATACATGCTTTGCTATTGTGATGGTACTTTTTGTTGTTCGTTGGACCAATATTTCTTATTTTTATCTTTTGTACATATAAATTCAGCATGGCAAAACGACCATCTTAATCGATACAAAAGACAACATGTTTTTAGTGCCAGGAGGATAGGCTTTTTGCCATGCATAGGGCGGCCCATCTTTTGGGGCTTGCATGCTCATGCTTTTAGTTTTAGGTTAGGTGATCAAAACACAAAACTTGCCGTCGTTATGATTTTCTTATTAGAGTACAAGCATCGTGACAAGAAGAAGAAAAGTAAAAGAGAAACACGTGTTGCTTCAGTGATTTTTTTTTTTTTTTAGTGTTGATAATTTTCTGCCACATTTTTATTTATTATTATTATTTTTTATAACTGGGGTATCTGGGGCTTCTCCCCAATTAGATCATGCCAGGACATCATGCGAAGCATTACCCTCCATGCCAGTCGACATGACCTCAAAAATTGTTTGCAATAAAAGAAGGTCAAAGCTTAGACATAATATTTCATGAGATATACATAAACTTAGAAGCAACAACAATAAGTAATAGAATGTGTATATTAATTAGAAGAATAAATTAAGATAGATATTGATAGTGAGGTGGACTTGTTGTTAATTAGTTCCCTGTATTTCTAGATTTATGATTAATGGAGCTAGATTATGAGGGCCACATTGTTCGCCTTTCACCACCCTCCTCCTCTTTGAGCAATCTTCCAACCTACTAAATTGATGCATCCTATGAGCAGGGGTGGACTAGGATTTTAGATGTGAGGGAAAAAAAAATTAATGGGCAAAAATTTAATTTTAAAAGAATTATAGAGGTATTTAAAAAAAAAACTTGGAGAACATTTTGTGGCTTGGGGGGACCTTACTAGTTCTGCCCGTCTGTGAGGACCATTGTTGGGGTCAATCCTTTCAGCTAAGAGATTAGACTATATGGCTTAACTGTGCAACATAAGTGGAGAAGGTTAAAACCCAAGTATCTAAAGAGAGGATTTTAGTACATACAATCAGCTCAGAAGCAGGAGGATTTTAGTGCGGACCATATTTTTTTCCCTCTACATTTTTCCATTTGGAGTGATTGAGCCACTTTGTTAAATAGGACTTTCACTTTAGCATTATTGATACGAAAATAACTGAATAAGAAAAACTAAAATTTTGAAAAGAAAATTGATATTCACCTTAATCAATTATTTATTTACATAATTTTGTCATTGATGCAAAACAACTTAATCAAACGAAAATGTAGATTTACCTTAACATTTTCACCGACTTAGTTGGAACATTTTTTTATGCTACCTAAATGTTTAAATAGTGGAAATGCAGGATTTGTTGAAACTGCTGAAGGGGTTGGTTGATCCAGAGTATCGCTCTGGCTTTATACTGTTTGCAATAAGTGCTACACTGAAATTTCATTGAAAGACAATTTTGAAGTCATTCTATTCCAAGAGTCAGCTTTGCAGTTGCTACTAAAATGTCAATATTGTCAAGATTACGTTGCATCACTGTGGATGTTACTGGTACTTTGATAGCTTACAAGGGAGAACTTGGTGACTACTATTGCATGGCAGCCAAATCTGTTGGGCTGCCATGCCCTGACTCAAGCGTGTGCATGAAGGCTTCAAACTTGCCTATAAAGACATGGCCAGAAATTATCCTTGTTTTGGGTATGCAGCGAAAATGCCCAACATAGTGTGGTGGAAGACTTGTGTGAGAGACTCCTTTACCAGGGTAAGAAAATCTGGCGTAGCCAGTATAGCTTTATGCTTATATGAGTTCAATGTGTGAGAATTTATTTATTACTTTTATGAGTTATAAAACACAACCCTATTAACAAAGTAGAGTGACCATAATGATACTGAAAGTAAAATGAGTACTTTTTGGCTCATATAATTTCCTTGTTAGGAAGTTATAATAGAAATATTGTTTTGACTACAGGCTGGATATGATTATGATGAGGAGACATTTGAGAAGGTGTTTAGACGCATATATTCATCATTTGGTTCATCTGTTCATCTGCTCCTTATACCATCTTCCCAGATTCCCAACCCTTTCTAAGATGGGTGCATGAGCAGGGGCTTAAAGTTGGGATTATTAGTAATGCAGAGTAGCGGTATCGGGATGTAATTCTTCCAGCCCTTAATCTGAACCAGGTAAAAAGAATTGTTCTGTTCTGGTATTTTGGTTCCCAAATTGTGATTTAGTTTATCTTAATTGATCTTGGATTAAAGTAGGAGAGTAATTGGTTTTGCATTGTTATGAAAGTCTACCAACTGGTAATATTTCAAACTATTACATACATATATGCACGCAAACAGATGATCACCATATATAAAAACATGCATTTGTGGTCACACATACAGGATGATAGGATCCCTGACTTGTTCTCATTTTACTACAATAATTCAAGTTCCCATGATTTATATCAATATCACCGCACACCACTTCAAGCTGTTTAAAATTTTTTGGTGAAGAGTAGTGTTTTTTGTCCTTTTTGTTGTTGTTATTATCCATACATGCATTTCTATAACATCCCTATTTATGTCTACTCTTTTAAATAGGGAAAACTTCACCATATGATGGTTTGGCGCTTTTGCAATCATACCCTCAAAGTTTAAAAATTTGTAATGTCAATATCCCATGTTTTAGCCCATTTTAATTATACTCGTTCGTTAGGATTTTTTGTTAAATCCTAGCGGAAGATGTCAAAATACCCAAAATACTTATGTTTATATGTATATGTATATATTGCAAGGCTGACACACGGCCAAGCCTCATAGCTAGCCGTGGGTTCCATGTTATTTTTTTATTTTATTTTATTTTATTTTTTGTAATTATTTAATTAGGGCAATTTTGTATTTTTATAGGTTTTACCAGGGTATAAAGGACGTTTCACAAGTTTATTATTTGATTTAATCCTAAATCCTAACGGTAGGGGTGTAATTAATTTAAAAGAAGGGGCTAAAACATGGGATACCAGCATTGTAAATTTTTAAACTTTAAGATACGATCGCAAAAGCGCTGAAACATCAAGAGGATCGGAATAAGTGAAGTTTATTCTTTTAAATTTTTCCTTTTAAATATCAAGGAAATTGATTGCTGGGATGAATTCATGTGTATGTGCGTGCCAAAGACTAGAAATGCTGATAGTGTCAAGTCTAATGTGTTGTGCAGGGATTTGAATGGGACTTGGTGTGTTCTCTGGTTTGGAAGGTGTAGAGAAACCTGACACGAGGATTTATGAGATTGCCCTGGAGAGAGCTGGTGTCTCATTAGAGGAAGTTCTGCATATTGGGGACAGCATGCGCAAAGACTACGTGCCAGCAAAGAATGTGGGGATGCATGCATTACTATTGGATAGATTTAAGACTCCTGATGCTGAGGAATGGAGGAAATCAGGTGCAATTGTGCTTCCTCTTGATGGCAGCAAAAGATTTTCCTACTTCAGAAAACTCAACTTCCTGAGCGGCTCCTTTCCCATTCATGATTTGACATGTATAGTCTTTCCCATCATATTGTTTAGACTTTGATCACAAATATTAACCAGCTGGTTTGTCCCCTAAATTTTGGTGGCTTGTTTTCACACCAAAATTTTATGGTTAAATAAATCTTATAATATTAGTGCACTACAAAGCATTCACATTTCAGATAATACAAAATATTAGTAAAGCAAAAATGCCAGCTCACGAGTAACCTGCTACTCGTAATTCCTAATTATTTTAAACACATTTCTTTTGAGAAAGAAACAAAGTTAAAAACATATATTTAGTTGACTGACTTTTAAAGTTGATAAAAGTAGTTAATAAAAAAAGACAAAGTCACGACAAGTGGGTTTTAAAACATTTAGCTAAAAAAATATATTTAGTTGACTGACTTTAAAAGTTGATAAAGCGTAATTAATAACAATAATAAAAAAAAAGTGAGACACGTGGGTTTCATCGATTATCCAACTTTACCTTTTAAAAAGACAAATTGGGACCAGAGACAAATTTGGACGACTTTGCGAGGCGTTTCATGTTGGCGAGGTCAATCATATTAGATGCGTCATGGTTTCATCCAACAGACTCTGTAGCTCCATTTGGTAGATACCTTCATGAATCTTTTCAAATCCGCATGCTCCACCGTCGTTAAAACTTAAAGGGAAATAATTTGAGTTTCATTAATTGATGAAATATTACTAGCATAAAATTTTTACATCATGAGTGAAAATTATAGTCAAAATTACATATTATAAATCATAAATACATACATAACAAACGATATTTAAGGCTTTTATGACATCAAAATCCACGAACTCATGACTAATATTGGTTGCAATAATAATGCCTCCAAAAGCAGGACTCAATTCGATACATAGATAACAACATCCTCCTCACTGAAACTCAATTATCCTTGACTCTCAAAGTAGAAAATTATTCACATCCTCAACTCAACGGGCCAAAAACACAAATACAGTAAGCGGAAAATACACGGAAAAATAAAGAAAAGGCACAAAAACCCACAAAACACAATCGAAGGAAAGCTGCGGATGATTTTAGCTAGAGCACCAAAAACCATGCTGCGGTTGCGAGTCGAATCCGTCGCGGGGTTACGAGAATCGGAAGCGGCAAATACGTTGGAAGCAGGAGGGGTCAATGCGCGCAGTGGAGGGACACGTGTCGAGTTGGAGTGCGGCGGAAGGATGTAAATCGAGCTTTGAAATAGTTCGATCCAAGAGCCTCATCAACCTGAAAAATATACGGTAGAAATGGTGGATGGCACACCGTGCTGATGGCGCTTGAACCTATAACAAAAGAAAATTAAGCAAAAAAAAAAAAAAAAAAGAGGAACGATCGCGTCGTGTCTATTTGAAATAATAGCATATACTATTTTTAAAACATTTCTTTTGAGAAGAAACAAAGTTCAAAAGATATATTTAGTTGACTGACTTTAATAGTTGATAAAAGTAATTAATAATAATAAAAAAAGGAATGTGATGCAAGTGAGTTTCACCTAAAATTAACCAACTTTACCTTTTAAAAAGAGAAATTGGGACAAGAGACAAATTTCGATGACTTTGCCAGCTATTTATTATTCAAATTAGATGCCTCATAATTTTTAAGGGAAACTTCACTTTAAATCTTTGAACTACTATTCGATTTGATATACCCTCTCAAACTTTAAAATTTCTCAATTTGGATCCCTAAACTTTCAATCCCAGTCAATTTACCCCTGCGTTAATTTTTGTTGTTAAAACTCTTAAAAAGACAAAATTACCCTTCAATTTTCTTTTTATTAAAAAAAATTGAAATAAATGGAAAACAAATTTGAAAAAGGGTCACAAGGTGGCCCAACCGTGGTCACCTTGTGATTTTTTACAATATATATATATATATATATATATATATATATATATATATATATATATATATATTGTAATTTTAATTTGAAATTAAGGAGTAAATTTAGAATTTTATAAAAAATCGAGGGTATAAACGTCATTGTTTCACTTTTAACATTTAAAATCGTGAAGGGTTCTAATTAACTGCAATTGAAAGTTTAGGAGTCCAAATTGAGAGGTTTCAAAGTTCGAGGGTATGTCAAATTGCGTAGATGTTCAGAGGTTTAAAGCGAAGTTTTCCTAATTTTTATAATATATAGTTCGACTTTGCCAGCGCTTCATGAATCTTTTGAAGTCACAAGCATTCTCTCAATTTCAAATGAAAATATATACTATTTGTTTCATAACTAAAATTTAAATTTGGTGTACACAGGTCGAAGTGGAGGTTTAATTCTAAAGGGGCTGGACTATATAAAAAAGTTTCAAGATCCGTAATGAGAAAAAAGTTCTAAATTATTTTTGATTAAATTAAAACTTATATTTTGATTAGATTCTAACTCGATAAGTGAAGTCATGCTTCCATGCACAGAAGTTTATAATTTTGATTAAATTAAACACTTACCTCATTAAATGCGTACCATCTCAATTTCACTTGTATTTTTAAATCACAACTAATAAGTAATAACAATTCGACCCATTTCTTAAGTGCTTGGGTAAATAAAATTCAACCCGATCGATGGGGAGATAGTTGAGGCGTCATAACACCAACGTCATGAAACCAACCCTACACTTGTCATTACAAAACTAATAAACTTGAAAAGATGAATTATTTTGTGAGAGAATTTTTGGGCCAATAAAATGTGAAATTATCAATTAAATGAAAAGAATATAGAAATTTGTTCCTATTTTTCATGATATTATGCATGGATAAGATATGTCATTGCAAAATGGATAAAGAAAAAAACCAAAAAAAATTGTGCCTTCCACAATGAAATCTGATAAGTAAGATTTAAATGAACAAAATATTTCAATTAGTTTCGTATGTCAAATTTGACTACCATAAAGAAATTAGGAAATGACCCCTAACTTTAAAAATTATGAGATTTGCCACTGATTAAAAAGAGAAGAAAGTCATGGTCACTTTCGGCTCCTCTGAACGCATAGCTTGCTTCGGTTGTCGAAGGAGACTCTGTTGTTGAATTGGTTGGAAATGGTGTAGAGGTTGTTCCTGTTAAGGATAAGGAGGCGGATCTGAGTGAAGCTAGAGGTTCTGAAGCTAAGAACAATAAGAATGTAACTCATGATTGGAGACAATTGATCAGGCGGAGAAGTCTCTAGGTGCTTTGCGGTTTTGCACCTATTCGAGAGGAGGGGAAAGTTGTTGTCAAACCTCCTAAGGAAGCGATTGAGGCGGGTATCTTGAATTGGTCTCCGTCCTTTGGTAGGTCAATTTTTAGATAAACCCCTCCTTTCTATATTGTTAAGCATCTTGTGGATAGTATGTGGGCTCAATATGGGAAAGTGGAGGTTTTCTTCTTGGAGAATGGTCTCTATTTGTTTGATTTGCTGATGAAAGGACCGGGGATGAGGTCATGGAAGCTAAGCTATAGCATATAGCAAACAAACCTTTGATCCTACGTAAATGGACTCCGGGTATGCGAGTTACTTAAAATATCTTTATCCTTCATGCACTGTTTGGATTAAGTGCATAATCTCCCAATTGAATTTTGGAACTCTACTTGCTTGAGTTATGTAGCTAGTGGAGTTGGTAGGCCTCTTTGTGCTGATTCTCTTCTGAAGTTCAGCTTAGGCTTGGTTTTGCTAGGGTATTGGTTGAAGTGGATATTGATTCGATTTTCCAAGAGAGGTTGAAGTTGTAGTCTTTGATGGGGAGGGTTGTAGTAGGAATTGAGTACCCATGGCTGCACATTAAATGTAAGAAGTGTAAATCTTTTGGTCATTTAGCACATGCTTGTACCAAAGTGGAGAAACAAGTTTGGATTCCTAAAAGGATTTGAACCTATCCAAAAAGAATTGCACAAGCGAGTTGGTGTTGAGTGCAGTAAAACCATTGGGATGCAGATTGTGTCGACTCCTAGGGTTCTTTGCTAAAGACCGAGTGGATGAAGTTAGATCTGCTAAAAGAACTCCTATCTCTAAGCCTGCTGCTAGGGATAATCTTCATTGGACTAATTCTTTTCACTTCTTGGCAGAGGCGCCGATGGCGAGAGGTGATCTTGATGAGGTGAAAGGTCAGGAGTGTTTCTAATACTCTGCAAAAGTGATTGAATATGCCTTAAATGAGGAGAGTGCCAATCTCTTGGTTGACAAGGGAAAGGCAAAATGGGGAAGAGGAGGAGGTGTTAATGAGGGTTTTTCTCCCTCTGCGTGAATTTCCTTGTATGGAATGTGAGGGTTTAAATCATCCTCTCTACAGCTAGAGGTGAGGAGATTGATTAAGGTTCATAAGATTAGCCTTTTGTGTTTGATTGAAACTAGGGTTAAGTTTAATAAAGTGATAAAGTTAGATCATACATTGTTCCCGATTGGGATTATGTGTATAACTATGATCGACATTTTTGGGAAGAATTTGGATTTGTTGGAAGCACTCGACTTTGAAGTAAGCTGTTTCTCAATAGAGTGATCAAAGTATAAACTGTGTAATTAAATCCCTAAATCATAATCTTTGTTAGTTTCATTCTTTTATATATGGGGATAATAATGGTGTAAATAGGAAGCTGTTGTGGATTGATTTAGTATCTTTGAAAGCTAGAGTAGGTCTTAATCCTTGGATGATTTGTGGTGATTTTAATGTTGTTAAGACCTTGGCAGAAAAGTGGGGATCTGACAAGTTAAACTCTTATGAAATTGAGTTTGGGCAGTGTTTGAATGATTTGGAGGTCTTGGATATTAATTTCAATGGCTGTTTTTATACTTGGACTAATAAAAGTGAGGAGCCTCGTTTTGTGGCCAGGAAACTTGATAGAGTATTGGCAAATGAGTTTTGGTTGAATGATTTTGGTAAAACAATTGTGGAATTTCACTCGAGGGAGTTTCGACCATTCCCTGCTATTATTTGATGGGTAGTATGCAGAGTTTTGGTCCAAAGCCTTTTAAGTTTTTCAATTTTTGGCTGGAGCATCAAGATTTTTTGAAATGGGTTTTGGAGGGTTGGAATATTCGGTGGATGGGGTTTCTATGTATAAACTGTATGCTAAGCTCAAATCTGTGAAAGCTTTGTGCTCAAAGTTCGAACTTGTCTTGCTTTGGGAATCTAAAGCAGAAAGTTATGGAGGCTCGTGAGAACTTAGATATGGCTCAAAAGGATGTCATTGCTAATTTTGGGAGAGGCGATTGCTTGCTTAAAGAGAGAGAATGTCTTTATGCTTATGTTTCTCTTACAAAAGCGAGGAGTCTGCTGTCACTCATTTGTGGGATGAGCAGGGTAATAGAGTGGAGGATATGGTGGAGATCAAGCGGTGGCTATCTAGTTTTATAAGAAGTTGTTAGGGTGGAGATCGGTTGCAATTCACTAATGAGAAAGCGACTAGGATTAGGCGGCTTATTCCTCTTGCCATTCCTAGTGATAAGGCTGCTATTTTGGAGAAAGAGGTTCTGCAAAAGAAATAAAGGAAACTTTATTCCACATGCCCGACCAACAAGGCCCTGGTCACGATGGGTTCTCTCTGAAAATTCTTTAAGGCCTCTTGGTCTATTGTTGGAGAAGGATGGTGGTGGCGGCTATTAAGGGGTTTTGCTTGTAGTTGCTTAAGGAGGTAAATGCTACCATTTTAACTTTGGTACCTAAGAAGGTGAATCCATCTACTATGGGGATTTGGACCTATAGCTTGTTGTAATGTGATTTATAAGTGCATCACTAAAATCATTTCTAATAGGATGCTCCTTTGTTGAGTGATTTGGTTAGCTTGAATCAATCACTTTCATTCCTTCAAGAAGCATTTAAAAATGTCTTATTGGCTCAAGAGATTGTGAAAAATTATCACAAGGGTAAAGGGGATCCTCGTTGTACTTTGAAAATTGCTCTTATGAAGGCATATGATTCTGTCAATTGGAACTTCATGTTACATTGTCTTCATTGCTTTGGGTTTCCTTTGAAGTTTTTAAGTTGGATTAAGGAGTGTATCACCTCTCCTAGGTTTTCCATTTGTTTAAATGGCACGTTGGTTGGCTATTTTGAAGGCGGAAGGGGCTTAGGCGGGGATTCTTTGTCTCTTTATTTGTTTGTTTTAGCTATGGAGGTGTTTTCAAGGATTATGGCTGAGCACACCTGGTGTTGGATTAGGTTTTGTTTCATCCCAAGTGTGTGAAGTTGAAACTTACTCACTTATGTTTTGCAGATGATCTTCTAATTTTTTTGCAGCAAATTTGAATGCTATTACTATTGTAAAAGCTGCTCTACTTGAATTTGAAGAACTCTTCGGTGTGAAAGCAAATCCTACTAAGAGTTTTTCTTTTGCTCGGGATTTAGATAGAGTGAAGCATATGTTGCTAGGAGAGCTGGGAATGAATGAGGGCCATCTTCCTGTTAGGTACCTTGGGGTACCTCTCATTTCTACTAGGCTTTGTGCAGCTGATTGTGGGGCTTTGTTGCATAGGATTGCTGGGCGCATTGACTCATGGCTTTCTAAGCACTTATCCTATACAGGGAGGCTCCAATTATTATCTTCTGTGCTTTACAGTTTGCAAGTTTATTGGACTAGTATCTTTATTTTGCCTAAGAAGGTCATTAAGGTTATTGAACAGAAATTTAATAGGTTTTTGTGGAATGGGAAGAGTGAAGGGTCTGCAAAGGCTAAGGTTTCTTGGAAAGAGCTGTGTTATCCTGAGAAGGAAGGAGGTTTGGGCTTGAAACAGTTGGAGAATTGGAACCAACTGCTATGCTTAAACATGTATGGAGTCTTTTGCTAGATCGAGTTCTATTTGGGTGGCTAGTGAGAGAAAATTTGTTGAAAGGGAGGAGTTTCGAGTGTTGGCTTTCCTCAAACCTGTTCTTGGAGTTGGAGAAAGATTTTGAAGTTGAGGAGTATAGCTAAAAGGATTTTGAAGTTTGAAGTTGGAAATGGGGAGAATATTCACCTTTGGTTGGATTCATGGCATCCTTTAGGTATTCTATATGAGGTTTATGGCCATAGGGCTGTTCATGATGCTAGAAGCAATGTGGAGGCTAAACTCTCTTCTATAATTCTTAATGGAGAATGGCATTGGAGACTAGCCAGATCTGATGCTCTGGTTGAAATCCAAGCTAGGCTTCCTGAGATTAGGTTTGCTCCTTATGATAAGCTGTGTGGATGTATCTAGGAAGGGAACATTTGTTAATTGAAACTTGGGAATTGCTTGAGAGGAAGAAAGAGGAAATTCGGTCGAAATTGGTTTGGTTCTCATATGCCATTCCCAAGCATGCTTTCATTTTGTGGCTTGCTATACAAAATAGACTTGTAACAGTGAAAGGTTGCTTAAATAGGGTTTCATGGTGATATTAAGTGTCTGTTTGTCATAATCAAGTTGAAAGTAGAGGGCATTTGTTCTTTGAATGCGTTTTAGCTATAGAATCTGGAAATTGTATGGCTCGATGTGGAGTGGACAATACTCCAGTTATTTGGGATGAGTTTCTGAGAAAGGAATTCAAGAGTGGATGAATAAGTCTCTTAAAGGTTTTCTTTGCAGATTGGTTCTAGGTTCATTATCTACAATTTATGGTGCACTAGGAATGAGCTAATGCATTCTGTCAACCTAATCTGAGGAGCAGCTTTTGAAGAAGATAATTTGGGAGGTGAGGTCAAGAATTGCTGGGAAGGGAAAGTTTCCAAGAACTAGAGAGAACCAGGTTTAGCTTCTTTGTGGAATCTGCATCTGACTTGTGTTATAGTTTCTGCAGGTTTGATATTCTATTTTTCTGCCTTGCTCTTCTTCTAGAAGGTGGTCACTTTTGGAGAAGTTTTTAGTATTGCTATTGGTGTTGAGTAGTGTCTTTGAAGTTGTTTTGCTTTGTTTTTTTTTTTTGATTTTAGACCCTGCGTGGTTTTTCTGCAGATTGGTTTCTGTCTATGTTGTTTCTTTGTAGAGCAGCCCTGCTTTGGATTTTCTTTTGGTAGTGCTGGTTTTGCCAAATTGTTTGTTGTATGCATTTGGCTTGCTTGGACACTACAAGAAACTGATTCATCAGGGGCGACTAATAATAGTTAAGTATTAGCGTCCACATAAAAGTGGACGCTAATAATGGGTCGAAATGTTGACTATTAGCGTCCACTTTTCAGTGGACGCTAATAAGTCGACCCTAATATACACGCGGGAATTATTAAAGGGGCGGGAAAAAATTTTGGGGCCAAAAAACTTTTAGCGTCGACAATAGTTGACGTGATAGTACCAATAGCGCCCACTTGTGTGGACGCTAAAAGTTGAAAAAATTTAAAAAAAGAAAAAATCAAATAAAGATCAATAGGGTCGACTCTCAAAGTCGACCCTAAAGAGTAGGTAGATAAACCAAAAAAAAATTAAAAATTAAAATTGATGATTAATAGCGTCCACTAAAAGTGGACGAAGAGAATTATTAGGTCGACTTTAAAAGTCGACCCTAAAAGTAGGTAGACAAACCAAAAAAAAAAATTAAAATTAAAATTGATGACAATAGCGCCCACTAAAAGTGGAGCGAAGATACATTATTAGGTCGATTTGAAAGTCGACCCTAATGCTTAAGTATTAGGTCGACTAAAGAGTAGGTAGATAAACCAAAAAAAATAAATAAATAAAATTGATGATTAATAGCGTCCACTAAAAGTGGACGTCAAGAGACATTATTAGGGTCGACTTTCTAATGCTTAAGTATTAGGGTCGACTTTGTCGACCCTAAAGAGTAGGTAGATAAATTAAAAAATAAAAATAAAAAATTGAAATTGATGACCAATAGCGTCCACTAAAAGTGGACGCTGAAGAGACATTATTAGGGCTGACTTTAAAAGTCGACCCTAATGCTTAAGTATTAGGGTCGATAAATTAAAAAAAAATTAAAAATTAAAATTGATGACCAATAGCGTCCACTAAAAGTGGACGCTGAAGATACATTATTAGGGTCGACTTTCAAAGTCGACCCGAAAGAGTAGGTACATAAATTAAAAAAAAAAAAAAAGAGTACGATCGATCGCACACATGGTGCGATCGATTGCATTCGGCCAAGGATGTGCGTGGTGATTCTGTTACTCGCGGAGTAACAGAATGTTGAAATCCAATATTCGATTACTGCGATCGATCGTACCCATGGTGCGATCGATCGCAATAACAGAAAGGCTCAAATATATATATTTTATTGCTGCCCAATAACGTCTACTAAAATTGTGTATATATCACTGCATTATTTAAAATTTTTTAATAAAGTGACACAATATGCACCGTCAATTCCATCCTCCTAAAGAAAGATTTTAATTTGTATATATTTGCCATTTGGTTAGTAGTTACATTTGGACTAATTTGAAGAGTTAATTCCCATTTCATAATTCATATTAAATTTTACAGATCTAATAGTGTATATATATTATATGATGAATATATTGATACCTTATGGAAAGATTTTACACTGTTAAATATAACAAAATAAAATCTAAACCGTAAAATAATTCATCTCACTTTTAAGTGAAAATATATTGATACCTTGCAATTCAAAACCGCCATGTGCAAATAGGGGTCATTCCCATAAGAAAACACAAAAGCAAGTCAAAAGAAACAAAACTAAAGACAAATAAAAAGATTAAATTAAAACATACTAAACAAAATAAAAAGGGTAAACTATGGGTGCCTCCTATGAGCGCTAAGTTTAATGTCTTCAGCCAGACGGTAGTCCCTGCTTACTGTTGTCCAGAAGATGATGCTCCTGCAGATGGTGGTGGCAACTGGTTGACAATGGATTGCATCAATTCTTCTAAGGCGCCTAGGCGTTTGTCCATCAATTCGTTATTTTTCCGAGCCTCCTTTCTTTGGCCAGCCAACAAGGCCCGCTATTTCTTCACTAAGTGAGCGGTTTCGTACTTCACGAAAAATTCTCAGGGCCTCCTCCTCAGCTGTCTCTGAATCAACTATAAGTTCATCTTCGGCCATTGGCTCGGCCTCATACTCTTCCGCACCAGCTGCCGGTGCTGGAGCTACCTGGGGCATGTGGGAGAGGCTTTTGTTCCATTGGCGAATGCCAAATATGGGAGTAGTAGTGACTGGTTCATCAGCTGCTGTACCCTTGACGCCTTTCTTCCGAAGGATGTAGGAGATTAAGTATGGGAAAGGCAACCCCCATGAATGTGTGGACCCCGCTCCTCCAACGTGCACCCCATTCCAAAATTTGTAAATTTACTTCCAAATTATGTCAGGAATGGAGTACCAAACACCTTTATGGAAGGCGTAGAGTGCTTGAAGAAATTGATCCCGCCTCTGACTTTTGTGCCCTATGGGAAAAGCATTACGGTGTAATACGAGTCCACAAATCAAAGCCGTTGAGGTAGCTTGGATCGGTTGGTGGCATTATGGTGGGCATCGCATATATGCCTTCGCACATGTCCTCAATAATTTCGCCACGTAAAGCTTTCCGATTGGTCGCCAAGTTGTGCGGCTTCGGAGGTTGCTCATCATTGCATTGAAGGGCAGCAGCAATGTCGGCCCGTGTTACGTCAATAGCTTTGCCTTGCACTTTCGAGAGAGGGCAGCCAGCCTCCTGCGAGTCATGAGACAGTGGGCATAAAACTCGATCACCAATTTTCGTAAGCGTGGGGTGACCGGCTTGAAAAGCTTCTTAAGCCCCGTCGCTTGAACTCGCGACCACCCATTGAGTCCCCTCAAGATTTTCAAAGTCTTCGCGAATGGCGAAAGTGGTCTCAAATAGCGCTCCTTCCTCAAAAGTGGCGGGGAGAAATGGCTCGGATCGGACCCTCGGGAGGACGAAGCTCGAGTTCTTGGCATGATGAGCTTGATTGGGGACTTTTGTCGAACACATGGTGTGCACTAGAGATAGGCAAAATTGCAAAAAAACGCAACTCCGCTCAAAACCCCCTGCAAAAACATCAAAATCCAACCACAACAAAGCAATGTGGGTGGATGAACACCCACAATTGCAGAAATATGAGAAAAAAAAAAAAAAAAAAATTCGAAAGTGATCATGGTTGGGGTGTTGATGGGAATGGGGAATGGGGTGTAAAGTAAAGGTGGTGAAAAGTACCTGGTATGGTTGCCGGAGAAGAGAACCGTGTGCTGGTTGGGTGGTAGAGGTGATTAAAAATGGTGGACGAGTGGTTGTGCCGAAGGTGCGTGTGTGCATGGAGAGGTGTACGGCGCAGGGGAAGAAAATTTTGTGGGAGGGTGGGGGGAAAGTGACCTAAAATAGGTCACATAGAGTGTTGTCCGAGTGCGATCGATCGCACACATGGTGCGATTGATCGCATTCGCAAAGGGTGTGAGTGATTCGTTATTGCGATCGATCGCAATAACAGAATGGTTCATATATATATATATATTATGCAATTATTATTTTTTTTAATTTTATTGCATAGTGTACAACAACTTCGATCATCATATGATCAAATGATCGATCAAACTTGAAACAATTGAAATTGAATGTTTGATCAAACATCCAATTGGTCCTACCTAGTGCATTCGTTCGATCGATCGTGATAAGATCAAATAATCGAACAAAATTCAAACAAATTAAATGTTCGATCGAACATTGAATTGAACTCTAAGCATTTTATATTATATTAGTGCATTACTTAAATTGATTGGGATACAATCAATAAAACTTGACATGATTGAAGGTTCAATCAAACATCTGATAAAATCAATTCCGATCGATACTATTACATATTAGTTCAATTGATCGCGATAGGATCAATCGTTCAATCAAACATCCGATCGATCATAATGAATTAGTTCGATTGATCATGATATGATTAAATGATCGATCAAACATCCGATCGATCCTAATGAATTAGTTCGATTGATCGCGATAGGATCAATTGATCGATCAAATATCCGATCGATCATAATGAATTAGTTCGATTGATCGTGATATGATTAAATGATCGATCAAACATCCGATCGATCCTAATGAATTAGTTCGATTGATTGCGATAGGATCAATCGTTCGATCAAACATCCGATCGATCATAATGAATTAGTTCGATT
This sequence comes from Corylus heterophylla, assembly GCA_016403345.1. Taxonomy (NCBI): domain Eukaryota; kingdom Viridiplantae; phylum Streptophyta; class Magnoliopsida; order Fagales; family Betulaceae; genus Corylus; species Corylus heterophylla. The sequence goes on along the minus strand of JADOBO010000121.1, from coordinate 472 downwards.
GATTGTGATATGATTAAATGATCGATCAAACATCCGATCGATCCTAATGAATTAGTTCGATTGATCACGATAAGATCAATCGTTCGATCAAACATCCGATCGATCATAATGAATTAGTTCGATTGATCGTGATATGATTAAATGATCGATCAAACATCCGATTGATCCTAATTCATTAGTTTGATTAATCATGATATGATTAAATGATCGATTAAACATCCGATCGATCATAATGAATTAGTTCAATTGATCGCGATAGGATCAATCGTTCGATCAAACATCTGATCGATCATAATGAATTAGTTCGATTGATCGTGATAGAATCAAATGTCTGATCGATCCTACTGAATTAGTTCGATTGACTATGATATGATCAATTGATAAATCAAACTGGATACAATTGAAGGTTCAATCGAACATTCCATTGAATTGTTAGTTTTTTATATTATCTTGGTGCCTTAGTTATATTGAT
>JADOBO010000120.1:0-118632 GCA_016403345.1 Corylus heterophylla | reverse complement strand
CTTATATTCCCTTTGGATTTTGTATTATTTTATAATTAATTATAAGATAAATATCAACTTAACGATCTTTATCATAAAAATTTATTAAACGAAAATTTTTAGTTAATATTATAATAATAAAAACATATTATAAGAGACAAATTTAAAATAAATAAATAAAAAAAATTAAAATTAAAAAATTGGAAGTATATTTTTTGTTTGGAAAAAATATAAAAAAGCCACCAAAAGTACCAATGCTTGCAATATAACCTCAAATGTTCAAAAGATACTAAAGTAGCCTCATGAACTACCAAATTGTATAAAAATGCCACTTATTTTTAATATTCCTAGAATAGCCCTTTTATTTTAACAAATAAATAATAAAATAATTGAAAAAAAACGAAACAATTTTTTTAAAAATACAAGAAAACCAATGGGTGAATAAAAACAAAAAAAGAAAATGTTTTTTGGAATAAATAATAAATAATTAATCACTGTAGTTTACCTAAATTACAAATTGCTTCATATCGTATTAAAGTAAAATTAAAGGTACAAAATTTGACTTCAGGGAATAAACTGTTTATTTTTTTAAAATATCTAAAGAACCGTACATTTGATTTTACTTTGTTAAAAGAATAGGGGTATTATAGAAATATAACAAAATAAGTAGACTTTTTGATACAATTTGGTAGTTTGACAGGCTACTTTAGTCCGTTATGAACATTGAAGGACTATATTACAAACGGCTCGTAGTTTGGAGGGTTTTTATTTATATTTTTCTCTTTTATTTTTTTTGTAAATAAAATACCCCAAATATTTAGCTGCACAAAATAGTTTACCAATAGATGGCGGTAAACTGGCGGGGGTTCTAAAATTTTCGGAACAAAATTTTCACCAAATCCCACACCTCCCGCCAATCGTCTCTCACTCTCACTCTCTCTCTCACTCTCACTCTCTCCCTCCCTCTCTCGAGCTCTCTCTCTCACTCACTCACGCAAGTTTTCTCTCTGGCACTGTTTCCGGCACACTCTCTCACCGCCACTCTCACTCCGCGAACTTAACGCTCTCTTGTAGCTCTCTGTATGAGTTTCTCCTAAACCCTTGCAAACCTTAAATGCCTCTCAATCACTCAAATAGTATCCATGAATTGTGATTTGAAGAAATTAAGTATTTGGGTACTTCCTCTCTTCTTCTCTTTCTAGTTTTTTCCCTATCGAACTGATTGGTTTCATTCAAAAACTGCCGTGGACCTCTAAATTCTTCTAAATTTGGCTAAATGAGTGATTAGTGGGAGGAAATATGAGAGAGCTTTTAATGGGAGCCAGGAATTTAAGACTTGTATTTCATTCCAAAATGGTGACGTCAAACCATTCATCTAATATTTCCTATAACCTTTTAGCAGTACCATAATCCAGAAAAATAAAAGAGATAAGAAAGTTAAGGAAACAAAATCGTACATAGAGTACATAAGTACACATCCTGGTCTTAACTTTTGATATAGATGATATACAATTCAACGTTTGTTGCTGATCATGTAGTAGTCATGGTACAAACAAATACAGGAAAGATAGGAGGAAGTATTTGGACTATTGATGCTTCCTTACTATACAGCCTATTCAATTATTTGTTCTTTATAAAAGACTTGTCCTTCTGAAACATATAATGGTTTTTCATTATGGGAAGGTATCTAAAAGTTGTAAGTAGAGTGCATTTCAGCTACTGAATATTTTCAGCAACTTGGGTAAACATAACATTAATCTCATGGTGCTTCCTAATCTGATCAAGTTCAAAATTAGAAAACCAGATAAACATTAGCGCCATTTCAAAAGCCCATATTTGAGTGGAAGGATAGCTTACCTGTAGTATGTTATTCATGATCACGTAGCATAGAGACTAAAATGTTTTGATCAACTGAATGACCCTCAAAAGTTCCAATACGGTTGCCTCTGTATGTGATTTTTAATGATAATCAAGATCTATCAATAAGCTGTAATCGCTTTATCACGGTGGAACTAGTATGAGAAAATTCAGCATCAATTGGCCTTGCTACTTCAGTCTTATTATTCAAATACAACACATTAGCATTTTACCTGAATCCCGTACAAGAAAACATTACACAATTTGATGTTTTAAATAACTTTGGGTGCTAAAGGTTAAATTAATAGTACCTTCATGATCAAAAGCTTATCACAATCACATATAATATGTAGGTAACATTAGTGTATAGTAAACCTTTTCCCCATGATAAATTTTCAGGTAAAAGAGTTTCCAGTAGTGACTTGGAAAAATATCCTTAAGACTAGAGAGCTGATATATTCTGAAATCCATTGGTCATAGGAAATGTTAGGCAGATTTTCTTTGGTATATAAATGGATTGGTCCAAAGGTTTTATTTGAGTGTTACCATGGAGAGACACTATGATATAGATTGAAATTCAAGGTGAAGTGATTGCATGAATAAAAGTTAGGGTCGGGATAAATTAATAAACATAGTTGGAGAACAAATCAGTAAACAAATTATGGCCATTTCTTCTACCATTAGTTTGTATTTAATAGCAAAGGAAATTGGTCATATTTATCCCTGGAAGGAGAGAGAGAGAGAGAGAGAGAGAGAGAGAGAGAGAGATTATTGTACTAGTCCCCTTCTCTTGATAAAAATGTGAACAACCATAGATCTTGATTCAGCTAAGGACATTAACTTTCACATTTCAAAATAAGCACCATACAACATGGGGCTTTAATTAACAAAAATTTGACAAAGGATATTGTTTACGGACTTGGCAGTTACATGGTGCGAATGAGTTCTCTAGCCAGTCACAGCATTGGATATTTGACATTTTGTGCAGAAAAGCACAAAGCTTCAAATCCAAGCATCAAATCTATAGTGATTATAGCTAGCTATATATATATATGGTTCCTTGATATGATAGAAAGCCTTGTATTTTCCTCATCCCTCATCTTCATAATTTAGCAAAGAAAGAGAAAGAAAAAAGCGTTGGCCTTCACTCATCTTGAGCTTTCAAACTTCCAAGTGATGAGAGATTGAAAGCATTGTTAAAAGCTGGAAATCCATATCATCACAAGCTGGAAATACAGGCTACAATGAAGTTTGTTCCTTTTGTCTTTTATGGCATTGAACGCCTATCTGCGATCGATCGCGAGTACTCGATTCTCGCTTTGAGCTTCGATCCTGCGATCGATCCTCGAGATCGATCGCAGTTTGCTCGATTCTCACATTGAGCTTTTGGTACTGCGATCGATCCTGCGATCAATTGCAGTTTGCTCTGATTCTCACCTTGAGCTTCTGGTACTGCAATCGATCCTGCGATCGATCGCACGTGACTTGCGCTCGATCCCCTAAGGACAAGTTTTAACATATATAAACACATATAATCTTTTGTGATTCCATTAAACCTCTCTTCTTCTCTTGTGGTTGTATTAAACCTTGCTTATTCTCTTATTATTACTTTTAGATTAGTATTAAGTCTTGTTCTTATATTAGGATTATGTTATTAATTTTCTACTTACATCTACTTCTATTATCAAAGTTGGTATGGATTATGATTGTATTGTCTTTTCTATTTAAGTTCAATAAGGAAGCAGACAAGAAACTTGAAACAAGACAACATTCTATAATAAATATCAAACCTAACAACAATACTAAAAATGTAAACTGTCATTGAGCTAAACTAGTAAATAAATTACAAATAGAAATTTGTTCTAAACTAGTAACCCACTTCTAGAATATTTTGTTAGGTAATATCGCATTGAGCTAGCATCATTTCGTGTATATTTGTTCCAAACTAGTAACCCACTTCTAGAATTCTCTCATTACCCATGCTCCTTTTAAACTTTCTCACCCTTAATATTTGAGAATAGACCTCCCATTTAATTCTATTAATTCTTAAGAATCTGATCTTCTAATTCCCTTGTGTCCGTATATGTATGTAACGAATAACCTCTAATAGGGACATCAATATGGATAGGAGTTGGATGCGGAAATACTGATGTTGAGTGATTTCAAAAAGGTGCGAAAGAATTCATAGGAATGGCAGTTAAATCAGTTGATTCACGTGATATGACAAAGTGTCCATGCCGTGATTGCGCAAATCGATATTATTCTCATATTAGCGAGGTGAAGGGTCACTTGTATATGAATGGATTTACTCGATATACACTAGATGGATATTTCACGGGGAAGAAGATCATTTTAGGGAAAACACTTCTACAAATATGCACACACATACAAGTGAAATGCCGGAGGAGGTTGATGCAGTTGAAGAATTGTTAGATGATGTATGTATGGGGACATTTGTTGATGCTAACACCGGAGAATCCTCTACTTCACAGGGCCCCACAACTGATAATCACGAACAAACAAGCTCCTTCTACCAATTTTGGAAAGATGGTTTACGAGAACTTTATCCAGACTGCAAGAAATTTACACAAATTGCTTTTATACTGAAGATGCTTCATATAAAGACGTTCTGCAACATGAGTAACAAGGCGTTTGATATGATGATTGACTTGATAAAGACGGCCCTCCCAGATGGAGAGACATTGTCACGCTCGTATAGAGAAGCAATACAGTTTATGCGACACTTGGGATTCGGTTACGATAAGATACACGCATGCAAGAATGGTTGTGTGCTTTTTGGAAAGAACATGCAACAAAGTGGTATGCCCAAAGTGCAACAATTCAAGATGGATTGATGGCAAAGGCAGAAAAAGTAATATTCCTCAAAAGGTCTTACGGTATTTCTCAATAAAATCGAGGTTACAAGGGTTGTTTATGACAAAAGAAATGGCCAAGAAATGCGGTGGCACAAAGACGGTCGAGAAGATGATGGCAATACTCTCAAACACCCCGTCGATTCTATTGTATGGAAAGAGTTTGATAAAAGACATGAGTGGTTTGCAAGTGATTCCCGCAACGTGCGGCTTGGTTTAGCAAGTGATGGTTTCAACCCATATGGTGATATGAGTACAACATATAGCATATGGGCAGTAATGTTAATGGTGTACAATCTCCCTCCGTGGATGTGTATGAAGAGTCCAAATTTGATGTTGCCCCTTATTATCCCAAGGCCTTTAGATCTTGGAAAGAATATTGATGTATATTTATGCCATTGGTTGATGACTTGAAAGATTTATGGAATGAAGGCATACGCGGTACGATGCATCAAAGAAAGAGACATTTCAATTGCATGCGACATTACTATGGACTATAAATGATTTTCCACATATGAAAAATTATCGGGTGGTCTACAATTGGAAAGCTTGCATGTCCAGATGTAATAAGGATACATCGTTCGTATTTGAAGTATGGGCATAAGGTGTGCTTCATGTGTCATCGTCGGTGGCTTCCTTAAGAGCATCCATGGCGCAAAAGAGGAGATTTGTTCGATGGTACAGAGGAGCATAGATTGGAACTCAAGAATTGTCTGCAAGTCAATTGTTGAAACAACTAAGGGATCGAGGGTTTACAATTTGGAAAAACAAGCGGAGAAAGAGAAAGTACACGATGTTGTGTTGAATTGAAAGGAGAGAAGTATTTTCTTTGAGTTGCCTTACTGGTCAAGCTTGAAACTACGTCATAATTTAGATGTAATGCATATTGGGAAGAAGATATGTGAAAGTATCTTAGGTACGTTGATGAATATCGATGGGAAGACCAAGGACACAGTGAAGGCACGAAGAGATTTCGATTGATGGGTATACGTAAAGAATTGCATGTGCAGCCAAATGGTGAAACTTATAGGATGCCACTTGCGAAGTACACCTTGACAAGAGATGAGAAGAAGGGTTTATGTGAGTGGTTGAAAGGTATTAAATTTCCTGACGGGTATGCATCTAACATTGGTCGATGTATGAACAAGCTTCCTGGTAAAATTTCGGGTATGAAAAGCCACGATTGTCATGTCTTCTTACAGCGCTTGCTTCCTGTTGCAATTCGAAATTTCTCTACGTCGGAAATACGAACAACATTGACCGAGTTCAGTACCTTTTTTATGCAGTTATGTGCACGGACGTTGAAAGTTGATATCCTAAAACAAATGAAAGTCGACATTGTAATAATTTTATGCAAAATGGAAAAAATATTTCCCACTTTTTTGATATTATGATCCATCTAGCACTTCATTTACCTCGGGAGGCCGAGCTTGCGGTCCCGTACAAACAGATTGGATGTATTCGTCGAAAGAGAACTTGGAAGATATAAAAGTGGACGCGTAACAAAGCGCGCCCGAGGGGTCTATTGTCGAGTGTTACCTAACGAGGAGAGCTTGACCTTTGTTCCGGTATCTTCGGGATTGTCACAAGATGGAACCGTGAACGGAGAAATGTTGACGTTGATGTTGTAGAAATGAGCCAGCACTTGGATGTGTTCTCCCAACGAGTTCGCCATTAGGAGCAGCTAAATTAGTAACACGATGCTAATGATTTTGGTAGGGCACGATAGTATGTGCTTACCAACCGTAACTAAACGGCCTCATATTTGGAGTAAGTTTAGTAATGGTCTTTGTGTTTTACTTACGACATGTTATAATTGTAGGGTTGATGATCATTTACCAATACGTTTATTTTTCATGCAAGGAACAATATAATATGATCAAAAGACAAGGCGGCCGTGACATTGATAAAAAGCATGAGGCTAACTTTGAACGTTGGTTCCATAAACGTTTATACAATAGTGGGTGTACTGCAGACAATGACTCAAAACAATTATATGATCTTGCATGTGGGCCTGATCGTCATGTTAAATCGTATAGAGGTTACATCGTGAATGGGGTTAGGTACCACACGAAAGAATGTGCAGAAACTCGTACTACCCAGAACAGTGGTGTTTCTGTTTCAGGTGAGGACGAAACCTCAATAACGGAGTATTATGGTGAGTTAAAAAATATTCTAGAGTTATGTTCCCTGCCAAAATCTTGTGTACTTGTTTGAGTGCGATTAGTAGGACACGGGAGTGCAACAGAGTACGAATGGACCAAGGCTTCACGATTGTGAATACTTCGTAAATGGTGTGAATCCGACCCGCTCATCTTAGCATGTCAAGCTTCGCAAGTGTTTTACTTGGATGATCCCAAATTTGGTGGTAATTGGAAAGTGGTGAAATGGATCAATAAGACATTAAATTTCCAAAAATAAAGATGATAATATCATAAAATGAAAAATGATAAACTAAATGAATTAAATATCTATCCAAAGAAATGAAATAGATCAATAAAAATTTGAGACTTCCCAGATAACAAGTATTGCAAGATTTAAGAAATCATGTTCGATATTCTAGAAATGTTGACTCTTGAAATGGAAGATCTTGTCAATTGAAGGAGATTTGTAAAGAGAATGATGGAACATTGAGCGAAGAAGTATGGTCTAGATTCGAAGTAGAGCGAGTTTGACTTGGGCGAATGGATGTGTTGAAGTCTGTTGTAGATAGGGTTGAATTGTTAACATGTCAAGGAGTCTTACATAAGCTATATAGGTAAGACTATGAGGTCGCATGTGATCGATTTCTTAGGAAAGACTCTGATTGGTATCATATGGATTGTAGATATTAGGATGAAGCTCCTAGTGATATGCGATTTGCCAATTGAGACGGATGTAATGGCTAGTCATTTGTTGATAAAGATGATCAGTTTGGAACTAAGCTGTAGATTGCAATGGCTCAAATTTATGAATTGTTCATTAATTGACTCATTATTGTGAGTATGATTCGAATTATCTGTGTCTATGTTGATAGTGAGTCTAGCTGTCTTAGCTTTTAGAATGGTATTTTGGTTATTTTCCATAGGGTTGATATTTGTGAGGCATGATTTGGAATTGGAGACTGGTCAGATTGTCAAGAGTATGGCTGTGAGTATGTAAGACTGATCTGGGAAGTGTTCTCTGTAGTACAACAGTTGATCCAACTAAAGTTGTAAATTGGTGAAATTGGAATGCTTGTTTTCAAGGCAGTACTTAAGTGATGTAAGCTGTGATTCTAAACCCAGCTGGATAATTCAATCTAATGGTCTTTTGCTTTGCAAGAGCGTGAAAGGAGTGAGGTAACTAAGTGGACTCTATAGGTGAAGATCTCTTGACAAGAATTAAGCAGTGTTTGGTAGCCGTGAATCTTGGGATGAGTAGAGTTGCTAATTGATTGCAAGGTGATGTTGATAGCTTTGATTTAAGGTACGTTTAATAAAGCTAGTAGTTGACATGTGCATTGGTTGACATGATGATTGTGATTTTTGAAGAGTTGTAATCTAGTTGTTAAGTATGATGTAAAATGTTAGAGATCTAATAGTGGTAATCAATTGGATTATGTAGAAGTTTGTTAGTAATTATCAGCTATAACTGGTAATTGATTGAGGAGTTAGTTAAGTTCTAAACTGCATTAGTTGGATGATATGTTATGATTGATTTAAAGCGTGTGTAGAGAAGCATTGGATGTTGATATTGAAACTTAATGTTTCTTGGAATATGGGACTTTGTGAATGAGAGTTTGGATATATCATTTATGTTTTGTAATGTATAATTTCGATACTCTTGATTATGGAGTCGATTTGAATATGTATTTGTATAGTTGAAATTGAAGTGATGTGGTAATTGTCGTAAATTAGAATCTGCTAAGTGTTGAATCTTGTAAATGATTGTGGAATGCTTTGTGTAAGTTGATTAGGATCAGATTATATTTGGAATGAGTTGAGTTTAATGGATGGTTTAGTATTTTGAAATGTTGATTGGCTTGCGAAGTCGTGTATCTGTTGTAATCTAAATGAGTGGTAATGATTTGGGAGTGATATAATATATGGGATTGTATAGTATATTTAGGAGTTTTGTTAGGATGATTATGCTAGAGCTTTGAGATTTTTGGATTGATCTAGTCATACTGATTTAGTGGATAAGGTGAGGATGTGGAGCTGTCGAGGTATCAACTATAAGTTGTGTTTATCATTGGTGGCTATATTTGAAAGCTTTTGGTAGATAGGTTATTCTGCATGTTGTAGTGGATTTGGTGGTATGGTTTTATGTAATAAAGATCACTTGCAAGCAAACTGTTAAGATAGTCATCAAATAGTCTAACTTAGTTGCCTTAAAGAGTCAAGTTTGGAGCTTGAGAATATTATCTAAGGTCAATGCTTGTAAGATGCTGATAATTTGATAGGTGACTAGCTTTGGAATTGCTTGCTTGCTTATGATTTTGTACATAAATGAGTAGTCTCAATGTATTCGATTGGTTTTGTACAGTAATTTAGTGTGATTAATGTCATATGCAGATAGTGTAAAATTTCGAATCTGTTGTAGAATGCTTTAGGTGAGTAATGGAAGAGTTATGCTGATGTTTAGATTTCTGCATTTAGTTAGTTGTTCAAGAGTGCTATAAGGTCACTTATATGGAAAGTTGTAGGTCCTTTGGCCGCAAGATTGTCTAGAGGCTTGATATTGGATTCTTTGTTGGATAGATTGGTTTGCAATGTTGGAGTATTCATTGGTAAGTTTGACCAGTTTTCATTTGATATTGCAGATTGGTTGGATATGCTTGAAGCATTTTTATCTAAGTATTTGTTGCTCTATGGTTTAGCTGTTTGATATGTGCATTGTGTAGATGTGTCTATTCAGTATTGGGTACTATATCATAGCTTTTGATGTGCTTTGTTAATATGCCATTTGAAAGCATTTGACAAATTGTGATTTAGACATCAGGTGGCTCATAATGTTATACTTATCATTGACTTATGAGATGCTCAAGTTATTTCTTGAAGCTTTGAAGTTATTGAATTATGTGGTACCTTCAGGTTTTATTGTCATAGTAGGCTAGGTTGTTTGAGAAGTTGTAGGATTTGCTGGTAATGGAGGTATGGTTTAGCTATAGCGTATTGAGGCTTACGAAACTTGTTGAGGTTTGTGCATTCAATTGTGAGGATTATCGTTCATGTGTTCATTGAGTTTGATTCAGTTTATGGTAGTTGTCTATGGTTTGAAGAACTCTTAGTTTGAAAGGATTTGATGGATTGTAACTTTGAAGTTGAATTTATTGAACTTGGATGTCTACTTGAATTAGTTGAGATTCGATGATTACCTTTGGGTGAGTTTCAATTAGTATAGGATGAGCTTTATGTAGTGGCAACGTCTGACTGAGATTTGAAGGGTTCTAGTAGTAAGGTGAACTCTTTGCTACTTAATGAGATTATGTGCAGTTAGACTGGTATCCTGTATTGCTATGTATGGATATTGGCGATTGTGCTAATGTGCGAGTTATTGTTTGAGGGAAGCTAAATGTACTGTAATGTGGCTTAGTTACAAGTGTTATCGGCTTAAGGATTTCAGAAGTGCTGTGAAATTAGTTTTCTAATATGCATCAAGTTTTAAAATTAGTGTGTGAAATGTAAGGTTGAGTTGAAAGGTTATTGAGATTAGGAGTTGGTGAATTAGTTGTTCAGTGAAGCAGTTGCTAAAGTTGATGAATTTGTTGTAATTATGTGTGTTAGTAATAGGTTCTAATGGTGCATGAATGATAAGTCTTGTCATGAAAGTGAAGTAGATGATTGCTAAATCAATTTTGAATGTCGTGAGTTGGAAAAGATTTTGCGTTGAGGAAGTTCAATGACTAAGGTTCAATTAGGTTTGTAGTCTGTGGATGACTCATTAGCATTGTTATGACTATGGATTCTCATGCATTGTAGGAATATTTAGGCTAGTTCTGAGAGGTGAATTAGAATCTTTGAAATCAGTATTGTTAGTTGGTTTGAACTAGATTGCTTGATAGTTTGAGTTGTATATTCTGTGGTTTTTCGTTGCATCTTGAAATTAGGATGTTGGTGTTGTAGAGAACTTGAGCTTATTTGTTGTTGATTGTTTTCAAGATTTTGAGTTATTTGAGATTGTTAATATGAAATTCTTTACTATTGTATTAGCCTGATTGTGGATTCTATATGCTAATTGGTTATGCTGCTTCATGGGTATCAATTTGAAAGAAGGATTATGGTATTTGATGTTTAGATATTAGCATTAGTTGCTGAAATTGGTAGGATTGATTATGTCATATGGTTGCCAAAATGAATCTAATAGAAGCCTATATAGAAGTGGTACTTTGCAAGTAATTAGGTATGTATCTGAAGATAATTGCATGTAGTTATGTTTGCTCAATTTAGACAATTAACGGAGATATTGGTCATTGATCATGGCTAATTAGTGAATACTTAGAATGACCAAATACATTGTAGTTAGATTTAGCAGTTGATGCAATGTCTTGAAAATAGTTGATAAGAAATTAATTAAGTTTCAAAGGAGTAAAAGTAGTAGTTTGTAAACTATGATACGAAATGACTTGAAAGTCTTAAGGTAGTACAATATAGACTATAAGGTAATATATTATGCTTGTCTAAAGTGACTGTTAAAGAGATTAATAATATGAAAATTGATTATGTTGCTGCCTAAAAGTCTAGAGAGCTTATAGCAATATTAATCTAGTATATTAGATGATAATTAATAATGTAGAATAGATTAGATATACCTAATTTGAGTTGTGACTCAAAAGTCCAATTAAGTTGAGTTGAAGCTAAAGTGAAATTGAGAGCTAATAAATAGTTTAGCGTCAAAAGTTAAGGTCAATAATCATTAAAATGATTGTGAAATTAAAGTACTTGAATATTAATAGTCGACTTATGACGAAAATGGCAAAAATTATAGCGATCAATAGTAAGTCGATATTTCTTCGCATAAGCGGTGACATTTAATAATATCTAAAATTAAAAAGTAAAAATTGAGACAACAACAATTAATCTAAATCAATCAATGACTAATATGTATATAACTTATAAGTTAAAAATTAGATTGCATATTAATGCAATAAAATAAATTAAGATTATATAAGTATGCAAAGATTATTAAATGACTTAGTAAATTAAATTATATAAAGAGAGAAATAAATAAGATAATGAAATTAATTGCTTGTCAATAATCCATAAGATGAGTCAATCCATGATGACATTTAATAATTTGTCATTATGAACATAAATAAATATAACATATAAAAGCTAAACTAAAGTAATTTTTGCATTACGATAATTATAAATATGATCGTAAACTGCATGTCATTAATCATTCAAAAAGATATGATATGCAATGATGCATACTGTTAAATTGACTCTTAAGGAATGCTATATGTTCTATGTCTATGTTGTCAGACATTTCATTTAGCCAAGAATCGTAATCCTTGGATAAGATTAATAAATCAGAATGATAAATTACGTCTTGCTAGTCTATGGACAGATTATATTATATACTTGCAATCCTAAATTCTATCAAACGTGACCAGCACAATCTGTAATAAGCTACTGGCATGAATCATGAAATAAGAGTTAATGAACAATTTGAAGACTATCATCAAAGCATAGAAAGTTAAGCATATGAAAGCATATGTATTGGCTGCCATACTGCGCAAGATTACGTATTCTTCAAAATTTAAACGTCAATTCTCATGCACTGGAGTGATACAATTACATTATTGTGAGCCTCTATCTTTGACCACAAATTTTGATATAGGTTCAATTTGCTTCGTACACATTTTGCACTGACATTACACCGCTCTTTTTCCATGAAGCATTAGGTTGGTAACTGTCCATCTCGTATGAATTAGCTGTGGATTTCACGCTTATTAAATTTCTTAAGTGAAGTTAAATGGGCACTTAACCCACTCCCAAAGAAAGTTTTTTAAATTTTTTTTGGACAAAAAGGGGGGTAATGTTCTCTTTTTCCCAAAACTTTTATTACTTTTAATAATATTTTAATAGAATATATAGAAATATAATTAATCGGATGTAGAGACATTTAAAAATGGTTTAACTAAACTAGATAAAAGTGAGTTTTGAATAGCCATTTCACATAAAAATATGGCTTATCCATTGGGAATGCTCTTACGGTTAACAATTGGGACACAAGTAGCCGCATTTAATGCTTAGTTGTCTTTGTAATTTTAATTTTTTTTTAGAAAAATTGGATATCTTATTCAAAATCGTTGTACAACGATACAATAAAAGAGGAGGGGTAACTTCTCTCTCTTTACAATACAATAGATACACAGGAAATTTCGTTCCTCCAATATGTTTAATGGCCTCCTTTGCTAACCCGCGCTGCATAATTAACATCTCTAGGTATATAGTTGAAACTTGTGTTGCTAAAGTCTTCAAACCCGTCAAAATGGCCATAATAACTGTTGCATGGCTCTTGTGAGTTTACCGCCTGAACAACCTGCTTAGCATCCCCCTCAAAGATTAGCCCATTTGCTCCCAGCTCTTGACCAAGAAAGACTCCTTGTAATGCTGCCATAGTTTCTGCTGTCGCTGGGTCTACGTTCACTGACTTTGTTATACTCCACGTTGTAAAATAATTATGTAGAGATTTAATATTTTTTTATTACCAAATAATTTTTGAGTTCTGAATATATATTTTTTTCTCAGCAGTAGGGATATGTAACAAAGCTTTGGTGAAGACAGTAGCCCATAAATTAGTTAAAGCCCTTTGGGAAGTGGTTGGAATTCCAAAAAGACAGGTCTCATCAAACGTGGTTAATTCTCATATCATCTCTTTAATTTTTGAAGGTGCAGTTAGAAATGTTGAATTTCTAACTATACTTATACGCTCTTGTCCTGAACTTATATGGCAAGTAGACAAAAGGAACATGAGTATGTTTCACATTGCTAATTTATATCGGCGCGAGAGTGTATTCAATCTAATATATGAGATAGGTAGTAACATTGAGATGATTGCATCCAAGACTACTTTCGACACCAAGGAGAACATGCTACATTTGGCTGGGTATTTGGCTCCTTCATATAGACTAAATATCGAATTAGGAGGAGCACTTCAAATGCAACAGGAGTTAATGTGGTTTAAGGTGAGTGATAATATATATATTTTTTTCTCCTCGTTAAATAGATAATGGTTCAACTCTTACGTGTCAATTTATACTTGATCAAATGTAGAGCATAGAAAAGATTGTGCCACCGTCATATGTGAAAGAGAAGAATTCAAAAAACAAAACACCTAAGGAGATATTTAAGGAGGAGCATTCAAACTTGCAAAAGGATGGTGAAAAGTGGATGAAGGTCACAGCAAAATCTTGCATGGTTGTGGCAACATTGATTGCCACCATGACTTTTGCCGCAGCTATAACTGTACCAGGAGGCAACAATCAAGAAACAGGCATTCCTAATTTTTTGGAAAGTGGTTGGTTTTGGCATTCTCTGTAACATATATTAGCGATGGTTTCTTCGTTGTCCATAATAATGTTCTTGTCAATGTTCACGTCAAGTTATAGAGAAGAGGATTTCTTAAGGTCAATACCTGCAAGGTTGATGTTCGGACTTGCCACACTCTTCATTTCCATTGTGTGCATATGGGAGCGTTCAGTGTAAGTTGCATTTTGGTGTATAACAGTGCAACGAATAGGATTCCAGGTGGTCTAATACTCAATTTCGCAGCTGTGCCAAGTATTTGGCTTTGTCTGCAAAATGTTAAACTTTGGGTTTATACATTCCAGTCAACATTCATTCCCAAGTTTACTTCTCGGCCAAATAAACGTAGACTTTTCCCGCGGAAGAGCCGATCGATTAAGCAATTCATCAGTAGAAGATATGAAGCGCAAGTTAAATGAAAGGAAGGAAAATTGTCGGAGATTCAAGGGATGTTGAAACAAGGAAGGCCAAGGAATGAATTGAGAAAATAAATACTTTGCATTGATGTTCTTCTTAGCTATTTCCAGCAATAGTACTTACTACTGTAGTTTATTCATATTCGCGTTGTTTTTTTGCTTTGTGAACCCACGACTGGGTTGATTGTAGTCGAGCTGCGATTTAGAATAATAGACTTTGATGTATCAAGCGATTTACACGTACTATACTCCTTTGACATCTGTTACTCCCATTGATGACTCTCCCTTATAGTTACTGACTCTATCTTGTAGTCTTGTTAGCGCCTTTTTTTTCTTTTTTTTTTTGGCGTTTGTAAATTTTTCCAATTTCTCATTAGGTTAATGAATATAATTATGTTTAAATATTTCCACATAAAACATAAAAATAAGAAGAAAAAAATATTGATATTTTGACTCTTGTAAATTTTCAATATAATAGTTAATTATAAATAAATGTTTTTTGCATTCTCTCGCTCGTCTTGCCTATATTTCGTTGATTTGGCCTGTTTCATTATTATTATTACTAGTATATAACTCATGCATGCGCTAGATTCTTCTTTATAATTTAATTTTAAAATTTAAACACATTCTCATTTTACTTTTCATGTGAAAAATCTATTATGCTTTTTTAACTAAAAGACATACTAAATGTTATATACTAGTACATTATTGAACATGCACATATATATATATATTTTTGAAGTGTCTGAACATGTACTTAATGACACAATCACACATAGATGAATTAAAACATAAGAGCCTCACGATGTTCAAAATTTGCTAAAGTAGCCCATCAAACTACCAAAGTGTTTAAAAAAAGGCACATTTTTTTTTTTTTTTTTATATTCCAATAATACCACTATTCTTTTAAAAACTAAAATAAAAAATTAATAAAATAAAAACTAAAAAAATTATTATTTTTTTAAAAAAATAAAAGAAAAAAGAAAAAAGGAAAGGGGCGGCTTTCCTTGTTTTTAGTTTAATATATACATATATATATATATATATATATATAATAAGAATGACATGTGTCGCCATTTTTATTTTTGTTGACGTTACATTTAATAGAATTCGTCACATTTTTTAACGAAATTTGACTCCAGTGACTAAATTGTATTTTTGGAATATTTCAGGAACCTTTGATTTTACTTTCATATGATATAAAGCGATATGTAATTTAGGCCAACTACAGTGATTAATTATTTATTTATTCACCCATTGGTTTTTTTTTTAAATAAATTGTTTGTTTTTTTTTTTAAATATTTTATTTTTAAAAATAATAGGGGCATTATAGAAATATAAAAAAGTAAGTAGCCTTTTTGATACATTTTGGTAGTTTAATGGGCTACTCTAATACCTTTTGAACATTGCGGGGCTCTATCACAAACGACTATTAGTTTGGAGGGCTTTTTTATATTTTTTCCTTTAAAAAAATGTTAAAATATTTGTTCTCATGTGAGTAGTTTAAAATAAAAATAATAGTAAGAAGAAAACATGTGGATTTTGATTATCAAAGCATTAGTTTTTAATATTATTAGTCAAATACCTATTATATATTTTAATGAAAATTAAAATTCATATATAAAATTCTCAACATTCTAATAAAAAAAAAAAATACAAAGCAAATTAAACAAAATATTTTTTTATGATCGAATACAAAATAAACAAAATCTTTCACTAAACCTTTAACACAATCAAATCAATCCTCACATAAGGTGCAATGTAAATATTTCTTTGGTATTTCGAAAGTATTTATGTTCGATATATGTTTAGTAATCAAATAAATGTTTGCCCTATTTTGATTTCAAAAGCATAAAAACACTTTAAAAATGATCAAAAATTGACTAAATCACTTGAACAAAAACAAAAATCAAGTAAAATATAAGAGCCTTTATTTTAGTTTAATTCATATACATTAAAACATGTTTAAATCTTTGTTTGTATAAGTATATATGATTTAAGATGAAAAGTATAAAAAATAAAATAAAAAATAAAAAAGCAGAAGAATACATGAATTATAATATAAAAATTAGTAGGAATATTTAATATTTTTAGTGTGATATCTATTGAAAAACAAATATCAGCACTTTGGTAATCCGTTTCCAATTTCCTGGCACCAAATCCTATATATTGTTAAAAAATTTAAAAAAATTAGGGAAAATATAAAATGGCCTCCTAAACTACCATCATTTTCAATTTAATTTCCCCAATGTTTAAAAAGGAATAAAGTAGCCCTCCAAACTACCAACTAGTTGCAATTTAACCAATCCGTTAGTCATCACGTCAAATAGAATGGAAAATGCAATACGACGTCATTTTGGTAAGGTTAAAGTTACTAAAATGCCATTTTAGAAAAAAAAATTCAATTTTAAGAAAACCCCCAAGGACGCCGTACTGCATTTTTCAACTCTTACTTTATCATATTTCTTCTTCTTCTTTCCTATATTTTCTCTCCCATATCTTCATCATCTTCCTCATCAGATTCCACTCAATACTCTCATGAACACCATTGTACTCTAAGAACCCCTTTTTTTCTGATAAAAAAATCCAAAATTTTTGTTTTTCTTTCTCCATAAACAAACATGTTTTCATCCACCCCATTTGTCCTCTGTTTTGCTCTGTTTCTGTCCTTACAGCTTCTCTTCGTCTTCGGATCTCAAATGCTCCCTCCGACGCACTTCTCCGATGACCTCGCCGACCTCGCCCTCTTCCGCAAGACCATCCGCGCTTCATCTGCCGCGCGCATGTGCTCCACGCTCTCCCGGTTGGGCACCGCCACGAATCCCAAGCCTAAGATTGCCTTCCTCTTCCTCACGAACTCCGACCTCTCTTTGCTCCCTTGTGGGAGAAATTCTTCCATGGCCACCTTGACCTCTACAACATCTACGTCCACACTGACCCATCTGTGAAAATCACCTCCCGGCGGTGTATTCTAGGGCCGTTTCATCACGCACGCGAAGAAGACGGAGCGGGCATCGCCTGCTCTCATCTCTGCCGTGCGTAGACTACTCGCCACGGCGCTTCTCGACGACCCATTGAATTCGTACTTCGCTCTCTTATCCCAGCATTGCGTCCCTCTGCATTCCTTCCGCTTCGTCTACAAATTCTTTTTCCAAAACACTTTAAGGTTAACAACCTTTAAAGAAACACTCTCGTTGCCGCCGGTCCCAACGTGTCAGAGCTTCAAGCAATACGACGTCGTTTGGGGGCTTCTTAAAATTGATTTTTTTTTTTTTCCAAAAGGATATTTTAGTAACTTAACTTTGCCAAAACGACATCGTATTGAATTTTTCACCTTATTTGACAGTGATAACTAACAAAGTGGCCAAATTAAAACTGGTTGATAGTTTGGGAGGCTATTTTATTACTTTTTAAACATTAAAAAATTAAATTAAAAATGACTAATAGTTTAAGGGGCTAAATTATATTTTTTCCTAATAATATCCAAGATGTGAACTTTGGACTTTGTCCCTGCTACATCACGTGGATCCTTAAAAAGCCGATATTTCCGGCATTATATTAATTTTATGGTTAAGTTAATCTTATAATATTAATGCACTACAAGCATTCACATTTCAGACAATACAAAATATTAGTAAAACAAAAATGCCAGCTGCGACATGCTGCTCGTAATTAGTAATTATTTTAAAATCATTTCTCTTGAGAAAGAAACAAAGTTGAAACTTCAGAAGATATATTTAGTTGACTGACTTTTAAAGTTGATAAAAGTAATTAATAAAAATAAATAAATAAATAAAAGTGAGACAAGTGAGTTTCACCTAATTAACCAACTTGACCTTTTAAAAAGAGAAATTGGGACAAGAGACAAATTTCGAAGACTTTACCGGCTGTTTTATATTCAAATTAGATGCCTCATAATTTCATCCTCATCCAACGAGTCTCTTGTAGCTCGCTTTAGTAGAAACCTTCATGAATCTTTTCAAGAAAAACGAGAAAGGCTTAAAGTAACTACTGGAGCAATATTGGAGAAACGGAGACAAGTCGCTAAAAGAATCGTGAAGGGTCAAGCAAAGAATCGACAATGGGGCTGGAGAACGGAAACTAGCTGTTAAAAAACCTGTGAAGGGCTAAACCGCATTGTGCCAAGATTCGCTAATGAATAAAGCCGTGGATCACAACAAAATTGGGAGTTCGTCATAAGAAAATGCTAGAAAACACGGAGAAACGTCATAAGACTTTTATTGAAAACCACAAAAATAGAAATGTAGCTCGATACCATGCTAAAATATATATAAAATATAAAATATTAAAATATGAAAGAGAAAGAAAAGAGAGCGGAAGCAGAGAGAGACGTATCTTGTATATTCTATATATATTTTAAACAATATTACATAACTCTTTATTTATAGAAAAATATTGAGTAGTGACCAAATAACCTTAAAATAGACTGAACTAATTAAGAAGCGAATAAACCTTACAATGAAATATAATAATAGAGAATAAAAATATTCTAACATAAAAAGAAATAACTTATTAAAAAATATATTAATAAACCTAATTTAAAAAATGTAAAATATTCCAACAGAATGAACAACTTTTAACACAGGATATGCTTGTCAGAAAAGAGAGCCAAGAAAATAAAAGCTCAACGAATTAAGTTTAATTAATAGTCTAATACATATGCATTATGCAAAGATTTTTTTATTTTTATTTTTTAATGATAAACCTCTTACGTTAAAATGAGAAGGTGAGATCATTACGTTTTAGGACTCCACACCTCTGCTAACAGTATTAGTGACAACCACTGACATTATTAGCGACGATACTATAATTTGTCGCTGATAAGAAAATATCAACGACAACACTCAAGTTGTTGCTTACAACCTTTATTGAACAAAGCAAGCTTTGTGACGGCTTAAAAACGATAAGTCATCATTTTAGTGATTAATAAGTTATAAATGCTATAACTATTGAATTTTGATTTAATTGAGCCTAGCTATGAAAATGTTATAAAATTCAAACGTTTGCTGATCATACTTGAAACTGACATTCCCCCAAGTTTGAAAACATTAATATTTATTAAAAACAGAATATGTAGTACTGCTTATTAGCTAAACTTTAGTTGTCCATCTCGATCCCTCCAATTCTTTTCACTCCATCAAAGATTCCTTTCACAATTCTTTTCACGATCCATGATTAGCACGTCCAGTACTTCGTCGCGGAATATAACCTCCTTCAGTCATCCTTATCTTTTGATCACTCTTTCATAATTCACTTGGTTCTTTAACTTGTCTCAAAATGATGAACATCTTAATATAAAACAAAAAGAAAAATGCACTATCGCAAAAGCCAAAAAGCAAACTCGCCTTAATTATGATGATTCATTAAATAATAATTAAAAAAAAAAAAAAAAAAAACCCAAAAGTAACAATGATTTTTTTATATATAAAAATAAAAAGTATATTTTTCTTTTCAAAGTATGTGGTCCCTCGATCCTATGATCAAAATCTTGTTTTTTTAGCCCTTGAGAGAGAACTTCAAACGAAAGTGGACCGGGCAGTGGGTGTGTATGCAAAGCAGAGAGTTCCTATAAATGCATGAACTTGAACTTCCTTCTGCTTATATACACTACAACCTCCTCAGATGTAAACATGCTAGATGAGTGACTCTTTTCTTTGACTCTTTCTTTAAAACAACCTCTCACTGCTGATTTGGTTTCTTTTGTTAATTAGCTGGTAAGGAACTTGGATGGGTGTCCTTCTTGTCCAAAGTTCAAATTTATTTATGTTTCTAATCTTTGTGTGGCCGGTTTTTACGTGGTCTGACATTTTCCCGCAACTGCATGTTTGAGCATGACCCAATTATTATCAGAGCTACAAGAATGCGACTCTTATAGATCCTTTTTTTTCTTACCTTTTTATCAGCATATTGTTTCATTTTTCTAACACTAACCAATTAGCATCATACCTTTAAAGTTAAATTTATAGTTAGGTCCCAAAATTCGAGGAAGAAAAGTTGAAATGAGCAAGAAAAAATATAAAAAAAAAAAAAAAATACAAAATGCATTTACTTATAAATCTTTCATAGCTCTCTCTCTCTCTCTCTCTAAATCTTGAACTTGTAGATATCTCAATACCATAACTTATCTGAAAATGTTAATTTGTCAATTTTTTTTTATCAGATTTATTGTTATAAAACCAGAAAAGAAAAATGGAAGATTGTACTATCGACATTCCTCCGAATGGAAGAGAAGAGGCAAAGGTGGGAATGGCAAGGAATTCATCTGGACAAGGTAACGATAAACAAAGATTCTCCTCTATTCTTTCATTTCTTACAACGTCGCATTCTTCTGACAAAGTATACGGTTGTTGGCAAAGGTGAAATCCATGAAGAAGGATCATCCTCCGTTACATCGCTTCCTACACAGTTGGATGAGGGGTCGACTTCTTACCAACGACCAGATGCCGGAGATGCTAGTGATCACTCAGACGCAGAAGAACTTTCGTCATTAGAGAAGCCAAGTGCTGGGACATCAAAGGGAAAAATGGTGGAGATCCATGAAGAGAAGCCAGGCCCGAGTGAGGCTTCTGGAAATGAAACTAATAAGGGTAAGCGCCTCTCTTTCTCTCTTTCTATCTGTTGCATTCCACGTTGCAAAACTGCATTGTGAATGTTCTGTTAAGCACCTTCTGCATATATCTGGATGCACCAATGTTGATTTATCCTAGGCCAAAACAATAATAACAAATAATGAAGCAAAAAATTAGTGAAAAATTCACTAATTCTCTTTAACTTTCATCACATTTACAATTACGGTTTCAAATTTCAGAAACTTTCAATGTCTTATTTTCATTAACACTTTCTCTTAAATCCTAACGGATTACGTGAAAATTACCAAATTACGCCTATATTTTGTAAAGTAAAAATTCAGAAACACTAGTCTCACCACCTAGGCTTGATTGTGGTTGTAATTTTATAAATTTTATAGGAATATAAGAGTCATTTCACTCTGATTTAACCCCAACACTAATTTAAGGGGGACATTATAAAAAAATTAAAAATTTTGATACACTAAATTGATAGTTTTTAGACTTTAAAAAAATAATTGAAAGTTAGATGGGTTAATTAAAGTTTAACCAAACAACAATTCCAGACACATGGTCACATGCAAAAGAAAAAGAAAGAAGAAAAAGACAAAATTTCACTTGCTGCATATACATAAGGTCATAAGATAAATTAGTTCTTCCAACATCTTAGCATGCATCCAAGTGTCATGATTTTTCACCAAAAGTTCTTATTAATACTTTTTTTTTTTTTTTTTGTGAAAAAACAAAATTCCAGGGGAAAGAACGCTAGATGAATACCGAGCCATGTGTGGTCCCCTCCTTCGAGCTGCCATAAATGATGATTGGCCGGCTGCTGAGGAATTTCTTAAGAAGAACCCACACTGTGATCGAGCTCCCATAACGAAAGAGAAAGCGACCGTACTTCACGTTGCGGTGATTGAAAAACACACCACTTTTGTAAAAGAATTGTTGAAATTGATGAGTCCGGCAGACTTGGAATTAAAAACCGTTAATGGATTTACGGCCCTTCACTCAGCTGCTCAATCAGGAATCGTCGGAATTGCTAAGCAGCTGGTGGAAAAACAATGAACTGCTATCGATCACTGATAACAGTGGAGACATGCCATTGAACGTTGCAGCATATGTAGGACATACAGACATGGCCTCGTATCTATTCTATTGGACTCCTCTTGAGAAGTTGACTGCTGATAAACGCATTGAGCTCCTTGAGTGTACTAGTTACAATGATATGTATGGTAAGCACTATATCTTACTATAACTTTGTTTGATGAGTGTGAGACAATTACACAATTTGGATGGAGTACTTACCACTTCTCTTGCAATATTGGCGACCATATTGCAATTAATGCTAAAATGCAATATGGTCAAACTAATCTACCGTTTTTATGAACAGATATAGCATTGAAAATTTTGGAAATGTATCAGAAAATAGCAAGTGGCGACATTGAATATGCGTGGAGAGCTTTGAAAATGTTGGCCAGCAAACGTTTGGCAATTGGCAGCGAAAGTCAACTATCATTATGGAAAAGTCGCTTAAATTCTTGTTTGTTTGCCTCCAACCCAAACTTCTTTATTTTATATATATATATCTTTTATTACATTAAAATATCACAACATGATGACAATTTTACTCGAATTATTCACAAAACATTTTTTTTTTTAATTTTTTTTTTTTTTAACAAACATTGCATAAAGAACAAAACATATGTTAAGAAGTCAATAATTAGGACACAAGTAGCCGCATTTAATGCTTTAGTTATCTTTGGATTTTTATTTTATAATGGTTTCAACATAATTTCTTATAATGGAATGACTATATAGATTTAATATTTCTTTATTACTAAACCATCTCTGATTTCTTAATAGATTCTTTTCTCAACTATAGGGTTCAAAGGATTTGTAACAAAGCTATCACGAAGGCATTAGCCCATCAATTAGTTGAACGCCTTTGGGAACTTGTTGCAATTCTGCATTTAACAGTCCTCATCAAACTTGGTTCACTCTCATATTACTTTACTTTTTGAAGCTGCAAAGTTGGAAATGTTGAGTTTCTAATTATAATTATACGCTCTTATCCGACCTTTTATGGCAATTGGACAAAAATAACTTGAGTTTATTTCACATTGCTATTCTATATCGACAAGAGAGTGTGGTCAATCTTCTATATGAGACAGATACTATCACGCATAGCCTTGCATACCTTATTACTTTGGACAACGAGGAGAACATACTACACTTTGCTGCACGTTTGGCTCCTCTTGATCGAGTCAATATTGTATTAGGAGGCTTTAGAATGCAACGAGAATTGTTGTGGTTTAAGGTGAGCAATAATATTATTTAATTTGTTTTTTTTTTTTTCCTTCTGGTTGCATAAATAATATTGGTTCAACTGTTACTTGTCAATGTATACTTGATCTGTAGGAAATAGAAACGATTGTCCTGCCGTCATACATGAACATGAAGAATATAGAAGGCTTAACACCTAAGGAGTTATTTAAAGAGGAACATGAAGCTTTGCAAAGAGATGCTGAAACGTGGATGAAGAACACATCAAACAATTGCATGGTTGTGGCAACATTAATTACTGCTGTCGTTTTTGCCGCAGTCTTCTCTGTGCCAGGTGGCAATAATCAAGAACACAATCAAGAACAAGGCACTCCTATTCTTTTGAGAAATACTTGGTTTAAGGTGTTCTTTATATCAGATGCAATTGCACTATTCTCCTCTTCGTCTTCAATACTACTGTTCTTGTCAATGTTCGTGTCACATTTCAGAGAAAGGGATTTCTACGTGTCAGTTCCTTCAAAGTTGTTGCTTGCACTAGCCACACTATTCATATCCATTATGGGCATGATAGTAGCCTTCAGCGCAGCTTGTATTTTGATGTATAGTCATGGAACGTCATGGGCTCCGGTTGTTTTAAGCGCTTTGGCAGTTATCCCAATTATTTCATATTCTCTGGTAAATTGTAAAGAGCTTTTTGTTGATTTAATCGTCTCATCATACAAGTCCAGATTTCTTTTCCGCCGGCCATCTAAACGTAGTGGACTTTTCTCGCGGAAGATGCCAAATCGAGAATGGGTTAATAGAAAATATGAAATTCAAGCCAAACGAAATTAAAGGGAAAATGTTGGAGGTTCCAGGAATGTTGAAGAAAAAAGCCCAAGGAAAGAATGTGAGTTAACGCCAGAAAATATGAAATTCAAGCCAAACGAAATGAAAGGGAAAATGTTGGGAGGTTCCAGGAATGTTGAAGAAAGAATCTCCAAGGAAAGAATGTGAGTTAACACCTGTTGGTTGATGGTGGTCTTAACTATTTCCATCAAGACTTATATAGTGTGATTTTTATTTTTTATTTTTTTGATGGTGTGATTTATCAAGTGATCCATTTATTATAGACTTTGATTTATCAAGTGATCCACTCATACTACACGTACCCACCCTACTTTGAAATCTAATTAGTTTTTTTTTTTTTTTTCGTTTGCAATTTATTTATTTATTTTTTTAATTAGGTTATTGAATATTCTTATGTTTAAATATTTATTATAAAAAAAGAAAAAAAAAAAAATGAAAAAGACAAAAAAAAAAAAAGTAGTCCAAAGAGCTTGATTCAATCTTAATTATATAGTGTATTAGGTTTTTTTTTTGTTTTTGTTAAACCACAAGGAGTAATGAGCTTTAACCCAAAATAAAATTGTCAATGATTCCAAAAACACGAAGAAATAACACAAAAGCTAAAAGCAAAGTCTCAAAAGTTAAAAGGAGCAAATGGATAAGAAAACGAACGAAAATAAAATTATGGAAGCTATGAATTAAACACGTTAAAGTAAACATTAAGGGTGGCATGGCAATATGGCATGGCCCGTGAAAGCTACTACCACTAAAAATTTTGGATCCATAGTCCAACTTATTGGACGCTATTATGAGAAAATTTCGTCAAGAAGTCTTCATGAAGACAACTTGTGGGGTACCGCGACTAGCGAGAAAAGTTCTATTCACATTTATCTGTCACCCAATAATGATTAGCCATTTTAGACTTTCCATAAAATCATTTATAAAACTTAATTTCACTTAATAAGTAAGAAATAAAAACATTCATGACATTTTTATATGCTGTATAGATATGTTATAACTTTTTTTTTTTTTAAACAGAGATATGTTATAACTTAGATGGACATGTCTGCATGTTTCAAGCGAGAGATTCATGGATGGAGGTAGGGAGAGCCGGTATAGGCATGGGCACTCCCAAAATTTTCAGAAAAATTTTATATGTAAAAATAATAATAATAATAAGGTAAAATTTTATTTTTAGTCAATTGGCCCTTCAAAAAAAAAAATCTTGGCCTTTCAATTAAAATTTGGGCCCTAGTCCTAAATTTTTGGCCCAATCCAATAAAACTTTTGGCCTTTTCCTAAATTTTTTGGCCCTACCCATTAAGCTGTTTTGGCCCTTACCCATTCAAAGCCCTTTATCCCAGCTACCCTAATCTGCTACCACAGGTCCGCAACACAACACAATTAATAAAAACAGAAATAAGCCAACCTTCAGAGTTCAGCCGAATAGAAAAACAAACTTGAAAATTGACCCAACCTTCAGAGTTCAGCCGATTCCTAATTTCCCACCACAACAGCCACCATCAGAATTAATTTCCAGCAGCCTCTCAGAAATTTGTTTTTTCTCCAGGCTCCAGCAAAAGCAGCAGATTCGGTGAGTTCTTGAATATTGAAACTCTAACTTCAATTACACTTCTTCAATTGTTCCCTGGTCGTTTGGTTGCTTAACTTGCTTTGCTTTGCTTATCATGGGAAATGGCTAGCAGCCTAGCACGGTAAAGAGACAAGAGTACTACTGAGAGTGGCAGACTGCAAGTCTGCAACTTTTTATTGTTTTCACTTTTCAATTTGCAAGTTTCAATTTTATTTATTTATTTTTTATTTTTGTCTAGCGTGTGCGGCTGTGCAGCCTGTGCAGACTGTGTAGTGCTATTTTTTATTTTTTATTTTATTATTATTTTTTTTCAAGTTTTTGTTTCTTTCCCTTGCATTTGCTGTGACTGTGAACGTGTGGCCGTGCATTATTTTTCAAATTACAAAACAAAACAACTAAACAAGTGAAAGGTGGGTGGCGGCAGGTGGGGCTTTTATTTTTATTTTTATTTTCTAATCAACATGGCCACGTGGGTTGTTATTGTTAATTTTAACAATTAATTAATTATTGTTATTGTTTATGGTTTCACAGTTAATTAGTTATTGTTATTGTTTATGGTTTCACAATTAATTAGTTATTGTTAATTTTAAGAGAGAGTTGTTATTACTAGTATTATTGCTAATAACTTAGATTACCTATCATCATTGCCACGCAATTCGAATAGAAAAACAAACTTGAAAATTGACCTAACCTTCAGAGTTCAGCCGATTCCTAATTTCCCACCACACCAGCCACCATCAGAATTAATTTCCAGCAGCCACCATCAGAATAATTTATGTTTGTGAGGATCCAAAAAGAAAAATAAGTTTGATCTTGTGGAAAAACTGTCCTATATTTTCTTCTTCTTTTTAAAGAAGACAAAAAGTTAGAATAATTTATGTTTGTGAGGCTCCAAAAAGAAAAGAAAAAAAGAAGGTTGATCTTTGTGAGACAGTGTCGTATATTTTCTTCTTCTTTTCACACGTTTAATGATCTACGGACAATAATGGACTCACTTGAGCATTACATTCAATGCTTTCAATAAAAGAATTGTGAGGAACAGCTAGTGTATAAATTAACTTCTAGTTAGGGAGGGGTGATGAGAAATTTCGTTGCATATATAGATTACCTTTGACTTTGAATGCCGGTCACCTCGGCTCCTTTTTCCTACTTTTTATGTTGACTCCTGTGTTCATCTTTCTTTTTCTTAACACAATTAAAAATTTCTTCCTCTGAGTTCTCTGTACAAGGAAATTGCCAGCAAGTTTCTTGGCAAAGCCAAAGAAAAAGATGAAAAAGGAAAAATAGATTTTGGGACATGTCCTTAGATCCTATTACCTATGAGAATAATAGTCATTGTTGTGCACAAAATTAAATAACAGGATCCTAAAAAAAGTAAAAACGAGCATAATAGAAAATAGATAAACCACACACGACACTAAGATTTAAGTGGTTCAGCTTTACAAGCCTATATCTACTGGCGGAGACAATCCGGAGAAAATTTACTATCAAAAGATGGAGTACAAAGATAACGGAGAGAAAATCACTCAAAACCCAAAGCCCTAATATCCAAATCTCACTCTCACACAAAAGAGAAAATACAAAAGGGACAAAAAATTGACAAAGAAATTTCTCTTCATCTCTAAGTGCTATAAGGCACAACAAAGTGAAAAAACTCTAATGACAAAAAAATCTCTCTTCATCTCCTCCCTCCTTCTACTCATTGCAAAAAAAAAAAAAAAAACTGATATAAGAATTGATTGAGATGGCTAGCTACATCAGCATTTTGAGATAAAAATGTATCATTTAATGCGACTTTGCTTTCTTCTTTTATAAAAACCAAACGGTCTTTGAAATAGATTTTTTTTCTCCTTATAATCTTAGGTCACAAATGGATCTATAAAATTGGTTTGATTCCGACACGTTTAGGTGACAAATGGATCATCGTTCTATAATAAAGCTTTGATGTGAACATATGCTCATCAGTTAGTTGAAGAGCTCTGGAAACCTTCCACACTAGAACTACAGATGTATGATCATATGACTTTACTTGTTGAAGCTGCAAAAGTAGAAAATGTTGAATTTCTAATTATAATTATACGCTCTTATCCAGATCACTTTTGACAATTAGTAGATGAAGAGCAGGGATTAGTTTATTTCACATTGCTATAATGTATCGGCAAGAGAATGTGTTTAATCTAATGTATGAGATAGATGCCATGAAGGAAAAGATTACAACCTATGTCACCAAACGTGGTAGCAACATACTGGACATTGCCAAAGGAGATAACATGCTGCACATTGCTGGAAAATTGGTTCCTTTAGATCAATTAAATACCATATCAACAGAAGCCCTTCAAATTCAACAAGAGATATTGTTGTTTTAGGTGAGCGTTAAAATTATTCGACAATTTTTTTTTTTTTTCCGCTGTTTAATTAGTTATAGCTCGGTTACTGTAGGAAATAGAAAACACTATGTTGCCTTCATACGGGAACATGAAGAATTCAAAGGATGAAACACCTAGGGATATATTTAAAATGAAACACCAAGAATTGCATAAAAAAAGTGAAAATTGGAGGAAAGAAACAACAAATTACTAAATGCTTGTGGCAACATTGGTTGCTACTATGATTTTCGCTGCAACATTCACTACACCATGTGGCAACAATCAACAAAAAAGAAACCTGACAAACGGGTACCTGACACAGGGAAACCTCTTATTTTGAATAGTAATTGGTTTACGGTATTCTTCATATCAAATACAATAGTATTGGTTTTCTCTTCAATTTCGATATTTGTTTTCTTGTCAATTCTCACATCACGAGGAGGATTTTCTCAAGCCAATACTTGTAAGGTTGCTGGGTGTGCTTGCTGCACTCTTCATCTCTATAGCAGGCATGGTATGCCTTTAGTGCAACCTGCTTTTTGGTATATTACACTGAAACAGCTTGGGCTCCCATGGTTATAACCGCTTTGGCTACTATCCCAATAATTCTTTTTGTTCAAGCACATTTTCGACTTTGGGTTGATACAATAAACTCTACATATTGGGCTAGATTTCTTTTTCGGGCATATTTACGTAAACATAGACTTTTCTAATGGAAGTTGCTTAATCAATAGAAAATACCAAATGCATAATATTAAAGACTTTTCTAATGGAATTGACATAATATTAAAGACATAAAAATATGAATGAATCTCTTGTATCCTTCTTATGTCACTTTGATGCGGGAGCAATTAAGTTCAGTTTATACTATCAATTAAATTTAAGTCTTTCAGAGCTATTTATCTGTTTGCTTATTTTGGGCATTTAGGGACTTTTTCTTTCCTATTTGTTATTTATTATTATTTTTTTTCTATCTTCAATTCTTTGTTTCTCCTGCTATTATACGCTGTCAGAACAATTCTAGTTCTGTTCAGTGTCACACTTTAAGAATAATATGACTTTTAAAATTAACATTAATTTTATAATTAATTATTATTAAATTTTGATAAAATGATAACTTGGTTACGAAGAATGTGAGCTTAGCATCCGAATATTGTCGTCTTTCACCGACATGGTGAGATGAAATCGGGTCCCCTATTTATCGCATTTTTCTTCACTCGTCTTTTGTTGACTTTTGTTACTTTTCTTCTTCTCTCTCCGGTATTCACGGGCTGCTAGCTTTTACTTGCTAACTTTTTTCATTGGCTTTGCACGCAGCTGGTCTAAATTCGGGCTTCAACAAAAAGTTGTCTTTTTTCCTTCTTTTTTGTTTTATTTTCTTATCTTAATAATTGGAGTAGGCCTCAAGCTGCTGGCTCCTTCTTTCAACGCTAGCTGGGCTTTGATTCATTTCACACTAATGAAAACACATTTATTTCCTCAATTATTTCTGCCCACTCGTTTTGTCCACAATAATCTCTCTCTCCCAATCATCCTCAATATATAGATCCTTTACTCTGTGATCCATACACAGAATCAAGAATGGAGGGTATGTCCTAATGCTTTGAAAAATAATCGTTATCATTGCCTATGAGTAATCCGGATGTGACACCTCTATAATCAGTTAATAATAGAAAACGAAATTATATATCATATACTTTTGGGTGGTTGAAATATTCTTCTCATTGCATATCCATATTTAAACCATATGCATGTGAAGACTTCTATAGTCACTTTCATACTACCTAGAAACCATAACATGCGTACGTTCACACAATAACAGTAATTTTTAATTATTTTTAAAAACGTCTCTTTGAGAAGGAAACAATCTTCAAAAGATACAGGACTGACTTTTAAGGTTTTAGATCAATTATATATAATAGTGAGCATTGTTATATAAATACGGTCGAAGCCAAACCCTGCAAGGTTGACCATCAAAACTCCCTTTCATCTGATTCCTCAACAGGCTCTGAAACTCATCAATAGGGGCTAGAATTCTGATAGTAAGTACTGTCAATTAAGCACCTCTCTAATCTTCGGCATAATAATACTTGTTTTCTTCATGCCCTTACCATTTTTCTCTTTCTCATTGTCATTATTCTTTTCTGACCCCCGGTCTTCCTCCCTTTTCTTTCTGCAATCTATAATAATTCATAGTTTGGAATTTCTGTAACGGTGGTAATTGATAAAAATATACTGCTTTGCAAATCTGCTAGAAGAAAAGTTCATTAAAAACCAAGCTTAATTAGTGGAGTGTGATTCTCCTGCAAATATCTCAATCAATAAAACATATATAAAGATGTTCATGTGTCAATCTTCGCTATAAATTTACATGTTTTTGTTGTTGAATATATCTCTCTGATTTAATTAATCAATACCCAACCACCCATTTGTTTCACGATCTACTCACCTAATTAGGAATTCTATACATATTCATATTATCAGATTGGTTATGTATTAATTAATTTATTTTCCTTCTCATTTTATTTCCAAAGAAACAAGAAAAAAAATGGAAGAAGGTGCTTTCAACAACCCTCTAGAAGAACTGGAGCAGATAGTGTCAGAGGAGCCAAGCACTAATAATAGGAGTAAGTGCTCCATCTCTCTTTCTCTCTAGTCATATGCACTCACATAGACATGATTTAATATCATACGGAGAAAAATAATAATAACAATAAAGAAACAAAACAACAATTTCAAACACATAAGTTAGTTCTTCCAACAATTTCAAACAAAGCGCATGAATCCAAGTGGCATGATTTTTTTTTTTTTTTTGACATGAAGTGGCATGATTTTATTCCAGGGGAAAGAACATTAGAGGAATACCGTACCTTGGGTGGTCCCCTCCTTCACGCCGCCGTAAAAGGTGATTGGCCGGCTGCTAAGGCTTTTCTTGAGAAATACCCAGACTGCGCTCAAGCTCCCATAACGAAACAGCAAGGGACGGCACTCAACAATGCGGTGGTTGCACAACGCACAACTTTTACGAAAGAATTGTTGAAATGGATGACTCAAAAGGACATGGAAATAAGAAACATCAAAGGAGCTACGGCGCTTCACTATTTTGCTCAATCAGGAATTGTCGAAATTGCTGAGCAGCTGGTGAAAGTCAACAGTAAACCCCTATTGATCCATGATTACGAGGAAAACATACCACTCCACATTGCAACTTGTCAAGGAAATACAAATATGGTCTCTTATCTATTCTCTGTGACTCCTTTTGAACATTTGAATGCCAATGATCGCATTCGACTCCTTCTTGATACTATTTACAATGATATGTATGGTAAGCCCCCCTACATCTCATGACTATGACTTTTGTTTAATGTTATAATTAAGCATTTCTTAACCAACCCTTTTGACAATGATCAAATTATGTGCCATTTTTATGGACAGATATCGCGTTGAAGATTCTAGCAATGGATCCAGAAATATCAACTGCAGACAATGCATGTGGGTGGAAAGCTTTGGAAATGTTGGCTAGAAACCTTTGCAATTTGCAGAGAAAGTCAACTATCATTCTGGAAAAGTCGCTTAAATTCCTGTTTGTTTGCCTCCAACCCAAACTTCTTTAATTGCAAAGTACTAGACATCCCAACACTTTTCCTAAATTCCTTTTCTCAAATGATCTGGTCCATTCAATAAATAAATTGATTTATATTGTTTTTTCTTAAATGAATGTGGGGTCCGAATCATTTGGAAAAGAGAATTTGAGAAAAGTATTGGGATGCTTAGTAGCCCTCTTTCCCATGTAGTTCTTTTATTACATTATTCATACCTTGATGACAATTTTACTCAAATTACCATAGCATAGGAAAATGCTCTTATTTTATTTTATAAAATGCTCTTCTCCCCTGTTTTTATTCCTCTGTTTTGTGTACGTTTTCTGCAGAATTTTTGCAGCAGTACTTCTCCTCTCTTATTCCTTTGTTTAATTTACTGTCCTTGGAGTGTGTCTTGCTGTAAAATCCAACCAACAATACTTCTAAACTAATGAAAGTTCTACAAGAAAAGTTATTTTCTATTTGAAATATCTCAATCTATTGTAAGGCTTCTTTTATACACACACAAGAACATAGGAGCAGTGTTTTAATGCTTTAGATATCTCTTTGCATTTTTATTTTATAAAACTTACAATATCATTTCTTATTATGGATATTGGTAAAATAATTATATCTATTTAATATTTCCTTATTATCAAACCATCTCTGATTTCTCAATAGATTCTTTCTAAATGACAGGGTTCAAAGGGATCTCTAACAAAGGTTTGATGAAGACATTAGCCCATCAATTAGTAGAACGCCTTTGGTTAATGGTTGGAGTTCCTGACAACCAGTTCTCACCGAACATGGTTATGGATTTAATTTTAGAAGCTACAAAAGTTGGAAATGTTGAATATCTAATTATACTTATACGCTCATATCCTGACCTAATATGGCAAGTAAACGAAAATAACATGAGTTTATTTCACATTGCTATTTTATATAGGCAAGAGAGTGTGTTCAATCTAATATATGAGCTAGGTAGCAACAAGAATTACCTTGCATCATGTAAAACTTTCGAAACAAACGAGAACATGCTACATTTAGCCCGACAATTGGCTCCTTTAGATCGACTAAATATCGTATCAGGAGCCGCTCTTCAAATGCAACAGGAGTTGTTATGGTTTAAGGTGAGTAATAACGTTATTTAATATTTTTTTTTTCTAGTTGCATATATAATGGTTCAATCATTTCGTGTCAATTTATACGTGTTCAACTGTAGGAGATAGAAAAGATTGTGCCACTGTCATATGTGAACATGAAGAATTTTGGGGGTGAAAACCTAAGGAGATATTTCTAAAGAGACATACAGGTTTGCAGAAAGATGGTAAAAAGTGGATGAAGGACACATCAAACTATTGCATGCTCGTGGCGACATTGATTGCTACTGTGATTTTTGCTGCAGTCTTTACTGTACCAGGTGGCAACAATCAAGAAACAGGCACTCCTATTTTATTGAGAAGTAACTGGCTTATGATATTCTTCATATCAGATGCAATAACATTGTGTTCCTCTTCGACTTTAATAGTAATTTTTTTTTGTCAATTCTCGCGTCACGTTACATAGAAGAGGATTTCTTCAAGTCATTACCCTCAAAGTTGGTGTTTGGACTTGCCACACTCTTCATCTCCATGGCGGGCATGATGGTAGCCTTCAGCGCAACTTGTTTTTTAATGTATAGCAGTGCAACGGCATGGGCTCCGATTCTTGTAATCACTTCGGTTACTATCCCACTTACTTCCTTCGTTGTGCTACATCATAACCTTTGGCTTGATACAATCCTCTCAACATACAAGTCGAGAGTTCTTTTTAGGCCATATAAACATAAACTTTTCTAGCAGAAGATGTTGTTTGGGGAATTAATGATCAGAAAATATGAAATACAAGTCAATCAGAAGGAAGGAAAATTGTCAGAGGTTGAATGCATGTTGAACAAGGAAGGCCAAGGAAAGAATTGAGCAAACAAAGACTTAATTTGGATTTGATGGTTCGTCTTTAACTATTTCCATCAAGACTTACGATCCTGTGGTTTATATATTTCTGCATTTTCTTTTTCTTGATTGTGAATCCACAATTGCTTTGATCGTGTAGTCAAATTGTCGTTTAGTAATTTGACTAGCTACTATATCCACAATTGTAGTCAAATTGTAAGACTTCGATTTAGCAACTGATTCACTCGTATTGTCGTAACCGTTCTTACAGATTCTCTTATTAGCTTTTTT
Organism: Corylus heterophylla; assembly: GCA_016403345.1. NCBI lineage: Eukaryota > Viridiplantae > Streptophyta > Magnoliopsida > Fagales > Betulaceae > Corylus > Corylus heterophylla. Next base: position 84,549 of record JADOBO010000120.1, on the reverse strand, counting down.
CGGCGTTTGTAATTTTTCCCATTTGTCATTAGGTTATATAATATCATTATTTTTAAAATTTTCTACATAAAACAGAAAAAAAAAAAAAAAAAAAAAGCATTGACATTTTGACGCTTGCAATATAATAGTTAATTAAAAGATTTTCAAATTAAGAACCCACTATCAAATGCTAATTGTGAACAAATCACGTCATTCATTGCCAACTGTGATAACATAAAGTCCATTAAAAAGTCTAAACATTTTATTAGAGTCTACCTACAATAAGTAAAAGAACTTGTCAAGAAAAATTGATATGTTGATCCCAATTAAGAGATAATCCAATATAAGAATTGAACGTAAATGTTTACATATATCTGCCTACAGGCTCAAGAAAGTCTTTATGGGCTCAAGCAAGCATCGAGAACATGGTATAAAAGATTTACCACTTATCTTTTAGAGCAAGGCTTTACAAGAGGACATGCTGATCGAAAATTGTTCATTTGTACCGAAGGCGAAACATAAGTTGATTGCTCAGATTTATGTTGATGATATAGTGTTTGTTGCTACTATTGATTCTCAGTCTCTTAGGAACTGAAAAGACCTAAATCCCTCAATTTTCCATAAAAAAAAAAAAAAAGAAAAAAAAAAAAAAAAAAAAAAAAAAAAAAAGTGGCGGCCACCCCCATCTTGTCGAAATGGGGTGGCTCCCAATCTTTTTTGTTTTATTTTTTTTATCTTATTTTTTTGTACCGATATTATTAAAATGCAACACGTTGAGGGCAATTTTATTTTTATTTTTTGAGGGCAATGGGGTGAATTTTATTTTTTTAAAATTCAACACGTTGAGGGCAATTTTAAGAATTTTGTACCGATAAATACACGTGGGCCATTTTCCATCAGAAAGAACAGAAATTGCTAATGAATAGATTACATTGAGAATTTTAAAAATTTTATTGGGTTACATTGCCAAAATTTGAAGTTAAGAGGCAGAGATATATGCAAAGTGGGACGGGCATGGGCCAGGCCCCCATGGTTTTTAACTTCTTTTAATTTTTTACTAAGGTGGTTTCAACATGTTTGGACTGTTTTCGCCCCTGGCCAATAAAACTCAAAAAGTTAAAAGGCCAGTTGGCGAAATTGATTTGTCATCAACCATATGAAATTGAATTCTAAAGATGGCTCTTAAGCAATTACGTCACAACCATATGAGGTCACTTAATGGTTAACCTGTCCCTTGATTATAATTGTCTCTTATGTGGACATTTCATATATATATATATATATATATATATATATATATATATTTTTTTTTTTTTGTATGCCCCTAAACCGAGAAGGGGCTGGCATTTCCTCATTTGCAAGATGTGAACTTTTGGAGTTTTCCCCCATTGCATGTGGATCCTAATTGGCAAGATATTTTCGGGCGTGACATGTGGATTCTTAAGCGGTTAAGCCATTTGAGAAAGCTTTTATAAACAATTAATGAATATTAATTAAAAATGGTTGATTTTAAGTAGCATAAATAAATTTTATAAATTTCATGCTTTGTGAGGTTGGCCATTTTATTTTGCTTATAGAATGAAGTTTTAAACTAAAATGCACATGCGAAGTCCTCGAACTACGGACTTTTGCATTAATATTATTAAAATGCACATGAAGTTTTAAAATAAAATGAAGTTCTATAGAATGAAGTTTTTATAATAGTGCACGTAATGCATTCACACTATATAATATATATATATATTTTAAAATATATCATACTCATTCATTGATAAAAGTTGCGAGCCTAAAGCTCTTACAAACAGAGCAAAAAGCTCTGAAGTAAATCATAGTCGAAGCTAAAGATATAGTCATCAACAACAGACCAAATCAACCAAAATACAACATTCACTAACCTATGACTAAATATCAGATTGAAAACTCAGATCTGCATCAAACAGACACCATCTAATGCATAGGTAGTGTTTATTCCTTGGCCTTGAGAGCAAAACCCCCAAGCCGATACTTATTTATCGGCTTTGAGAGCAAAACCCACAAGCCAATACTCATTCTCCTCGATTCGAAAGCCAGGATAAATTTCACATCCACAACCCAAAGGTTTGGACCAGTAATATCGGGCAGCAACCGGGCGCAACAAAGCAAGAGGAGAAAGCCTTATTACAAGCATAAATAAAACCATACAGGAAAATAAAGGGAACAATAAAACTAAACAGGAAAAGAAATTACAGCAAATAAAACCAAATACAGGGGAACTCAAAGGAAATACAAAAAAAAAAAAAAAACAGGAAAATAAATGCGAAAAACACTCAAAGCGAGTCACGGCAGCCGGAGGAGGCCGATCGCGAGCTGACTGGAAATCGCCGCGGAAGGTGGCACAAAAAGCTTGGCACGGGAGGGGCGTGTGAAAAGATCCAACAGAGAGCGATGAGCAGCAAAGCGAGCGCGGAGGAGATCGGCGGCATACACAAACAAACAGGAAGGGGGAGAGTTTGAGTGAAAACCCCCAAAAGCAGTACCCACCGAGAGAGAACACAAATACAACAGAACAGAAAACACCAAAGACAGAAACAAACCTAAAACAAAAATTGGGAAGCAAGGAAGGGAGGAGGGATGCAGGCAATGGTCATTCCTCCTCCCCGAGGCGGTGCTCTGGAAGGGGGTTTAGGATTTCACAAGGCTTCCCCTATTTCAACTCGATGTACGATTTTCTAGAGCCAAAGAAGTTGTTGTCTGTACTTGTAGTTGTAATTCACACTATATAATATTAGTAAACAGAAAATGTCAAATGCAATAGCTATGACGACTTTGTACTCAAAGGCCCCTGCAAGGTTAAGCATCGAAACTCCCTTTCCTCTGATTCCTCAACAGGTTCTGAAGCTCAATAAGGGCCAGAATTCAAATAGTAAGTATTGTCCAGCACCTCTAATCTTCTATTCTGCATAATACTACTTGTTATCATCATGCCCTTAATTAGCAAATATCTCTTTCTCATTACCAATATTATTCTTTTGAGTTAAAAAAAGATCAGATTGATTATGTATTAATTAATTTATTTTCTAGCTCATTTTATTGCCAAAGAAAGAACCAAAAAAATGGAAGAAGGTGCTATCAACAAGCCTTATAAAAGAAGACAAATGGCAAGGAGTGAGACATTTCCATCAACGAGTCATCCTCAAAGGGCTTCTTCTGGAGAATCTACCAATCAACAAATACCCTCTTCCTTTCCATCATTTCCTACACACTTGGATCAGGGACAAGAAATAGCTAATGCAGGAGATGCTAGCCTTGAGGCTCTATGGCCGCTTTTCGTTAAAATTCAGCCTTCTTTAAGCTCTCTTCTACAAGATTTGGCTAACTGGGATGCAGCTACGTTATTACCAGTGCCAAACTTTGACGTAGCCCAAGAAACTCGCTCATACGCACAAGATGAACTGGAGCAGATAGTGTCAGAGGTGCCAAGCTCAAGGAGTAAGTGCTCCATCTTTTTTCTTTTTTTTTAGTCATATGCAGAATGCAATCATATAGACTTGTGACAGTTTTCGAATATCATACGAAAAGCTTTTTATTTATTTTTTTATGAGGGTGATCTCGGTTTCACTTATAGGCCAAGCAGTACCCGGACCAATTCCAAATACGTTTGTTCCATGTTAATTATCCTTTCCATTCCAATTCCACCTTGCAAAAACTCTATTTTGAAATAGACCAAAATTTTCTGTTAAGAATCCAAAATAATAATAACAATAATTAAACAAAACAACAATTACAAACGTACACGCACACACAAAGGAAAAAGAACAAGACAAAATTTCACTTGCTGCAGATACGAAAGATTATGAGATAAATTAGTTCTTCCAACATCTTAGCATGCATCCAAGAGGCATGCATGATTTTTCACCGCAAGTTGTAATTAATACGGTTTTTTTTTTTTTTTTTTTGGTAAAAATAAAATTCTAGGGGAAAGAATAATAGATGAAAATCGTGCCCATTGTGGTCTCCTCCGTCATGCTGCCATAAAAGGTGATTGGCCGGCTGCTAAGGCTTTCCTTGAGAAATACCCACATTGTGTTCGGGCTAATGTATCAAAAGAGGAAGGGACGGCACTTCACGAAGCCGTGGTTGCACAACAAACCACTTTTATAAAAGAATTGTTGAAACTGATGACTCCGGAAGACTTGGAATTGAGAACCAAAGAAGGAGCTACTGCCCTTCACTTTGCAGCTCAATCAGGAATAGTGAAAATTGCTGAGTAGCTGGTGAAAATCAACAATAAACCGCTATTGATTGATGATTGCGATGAAAGGACACCACTTCAATATGCAGTTGAGCTAGGACGCCATAGAAACATGGTCTCGTATATATTCTCTGTGACTCCTCTTAAACAGTTGACTGCTCATCAACGCTCGGAACTCCTTCTTTACACTGCTTCCTCTGATTTTTATGGTAAGCTCTACATCTAACTATAACTTTGTTTGATGGAGTTACCACTTCTATTGCAATATTAGTGACCATATAATTAACCTTTTGACAATCATCAAATTTATGGACAGATATAGCATTGAAAATTTTGGAAATGGATCGAAACATAGTAAATGCTGATTCTGAATGTGGGCCAACAGCTTGGTAATGTTGGCCAAGAAACCTTTTGCAATTGGCGGCGAGCGTCAGCTACCATTCTGGAAAATTCGCTTAAATTCCTGTTTGTTTGCCCCCAATCCAAACTTCTTTAATTGCAAAGATATATACGACATTTCCCAAGTAGTTCGTTTATTACATTAATAACAACTTTTGACAATTTCACTGAATTACCTTGGATGGGAAAATGATCTTAATTTGATTTCAATAAATCTTTGGATGACATCTACTTCTAAACTATGGAAAATTAAATTTTATGAGAAGAGTTATATTCTATTTGAAATGTCTCAATCTATTGTAATACTTGTAAGCGTTTATTTTATGCACACACAAGAATGTGGGGTAGTGTTCTTATTTTTTGGCTGAAGCTACCATTTCTTTTTACTTAAATTCAAAAATAGAAGACACTTAAGGTCGGGTTATGCAAAGACAAAACATATCTTGAGGAGTCAATAATTAGGACACAAGTAGCCGCATTTAATGGTTTAGTTATCTTTGCAATTTTATTTTATAAAACTTTCAATATCATTTCCTATTATTTATATTGGTAAAATAATTATATAGTTTTAATATTTCTTTATTACCAAGCCATCTTTGATTTCTGAATAGATTCTTTTCTCAACCATAGGGTTCAGAGGGATATGCAACAAAGCTTCGATGAAGGCATTAGCCCATCAATTAGTTGAAGATCTTTGGCAAATGCTTCGAGTTCGAGACAAACAGTTCTCATCAAACTTGCTTCACTATCATATGACTCTAATTTTTGAAGCTGCAAAAGTTGGAAATGTTGAATTTCTAATTATACTTACACGCTCCTATCCTGACCTTCTATGGCAAAAAGATGAAAAATACATGACTTTATTTCACATTGCTATTGTATATCGGCAAGAGAGTGTGTTCAATCTAATATATGAGATAGGTACTAAGAAGGATACCATTGGATCTTTTCTTACTTTAGAAACCTATGAGAACATGTTGCATTTAGCTGGACAATTGCCTAGTTCGGATCGACTAAGTATCGTGATCGAGCGGCCCTTCAAATGCAACGGAGTTATTGTGGTTTAAGGTGAGTGATAATATTCTTTTAATTTTTAATTTTTTTGCATATATAATGGTTCACGTGTTACCTATCAATTTATACCTGGCCAACTGTAGGAGATAGAAAAGATTGTACTGCCATCATACATGAACGACATGAATTCAGATGGCAAAACACCTAAAGAGATATTTATAAAGACACATACAGAAATGCAGAAAGACGGAGAAAGGTGGATGAAGGACACATCAAACTATTGCATGCTCGTGGCAACATTAATTGCCATTGTGATTTTTGCTACAGCCTTCACTATACCAGGTGGCAACAATCAAGAAACAGGTACTCCTATTTTTTTGAGAAGTACCTAGTTTGTAGTATTCTTCATATCAGATGCAATAGCACCATGTTCCTCTTCGACTTCAATTGTAATTTTTTTGTCAATTCTTACTACATGTTACACAGAAGAGGATTTCTTTAAGTCATTACCTTCAAAGTTGGTGTTTGGACTTGCCACACTCTTCATCTCCATGACAAGAATGATGGTAGCCTTCAGCGCAACTTTCTTTTTGGTGTATAGCAGCACATAGGCATGGGTTCCGGTTGTTGTAATCACTTCGGCTAGTATCCCAGTGACATCATTTGTACTTCTACATCGTAAACTTTGGGTTGATACATTCCTCTCAACATACAAGTCTAGATTTCTTTTTGGGCCATATAAACGTAGACTTTTCTAGGGGTAGATGCCAAATTAGGAGTTCATCACAAGAAAATATGAAATACAAGTCAAATGAAAAGGAAGAAGAAATGTCGGAGGTTCAAGGGATGTTGAACAAGGAAGTCCAAGGAAAGAAATGAGCAAATAAAGACTTTGAATTTATGTTCTCCTTAAACTGTTTAACTGCTTCATATATATATATATGTATAAACGATTTGAAAAGCAAAATGAGGTTTTGATTTAGTATCTATATATGTATAAACCCTTTTGGTACTACGTGATTTGCCGAACGTACAACTATGATATTTTGATCAAACCTTCTCATAAACCCTCCATTAGTGATAGTTGTTTAGAAAATACTAGTTAGAGTGAATTTAAAAGGAAAAAGGGGCTCATTACTTTGTAATACCCCGATTATTACTCATGGTAATAGAAGAAATGCATTTTATTGAGTCCTATATTTTTATAAAAACACTCATAATTCAAAAGGGCCCAAACCATTTTTCTTAAAAACCCAATACAATTTTTAAATTATTTTTAACCTTGATCGAATGTTCAAAGTAAACCTGGATCATTCGATGAACCCTAGGCTCAAACTTTCGAATGAAACCCTAGATCTGATAGTACAACATACAGTACCGCAAACGTTCAAGTCTATCTTAAAAGCAATTTTAACCTACTAGCCACCTCACCCAGCCTTATCCACTCCCCTGCCCTAAAAATAAGACCCGCCAACGTGTTCAAACTTCACCCATTCCCCATGCTGCACAACCACCCCAATTATTGAGAGAGAAAGAAGTGATATTTGGTTTAGACCATCCTCTTCAAGGTAAGCTTTGAACCTCAAATGTGTTTTCATAAAGTTTATATTTTTTCCATATGGTTTAACATGTTTTTTTTACAAGTTTTAAATATGCTATAATGTGTTGGTAGAATTTCCTTTCTTAAAGGTAAATATTTTTCAAAATAATTATGAACTCACTTTTATTTTCATAGGTTTCTCACGTTGATCTAGTTTAACATATTCTCATTAACCTATTAGAAGCCTCGCAATGAGGCTTGCTATGTGGGGTAAGAGATAGGAGATTTGCATGCATTCGATACCTCCGGATAGTTCAACCGTTGTTGATGGAATGCTTGATCTCGAGTCCCAAATGTTTGACATGTCCGTAATGGATAATTAAGGTTTTTAATGATAATTTAGCGAGTCTAATTCTTGACTGCGAGTGTACATCCATAGAATATGTTCTCTAGGTACTGTGTGTAACAATAGAATATGTTTGATAGTAGCAAGGGTTCGAGATGTTCAAGGATTTGGATGAGCGGACGAAATAAGTAAATAATTACAACTATTTTAATTATAAACATGCGATATGTCAGCGGATTGAGTATGCATTTTCAATAATATGTTTTGAGCCTTTTGCTTTCATAAATATGGAAAAAATGTTAAATATGATAAAAACAATAATATTTACGTCATATGACATGCTTATACTAGTACGTCCGGTACAAATCGCCATGGGATTATTATACGGGTTTGACCGTATAGCCATAAAAAGTTTGGATGTTTATGTTGGCCTTGAATCCAATCGTTGTTTAGGACTAGCGCTGTAATGACCTAAGGAAAAGCGCTAGCCACATCTGCGCTATTACTCCAAAATGACTAGTCAATTTGGCGCTTCCCTAGAATTTATTATAAAGCCCAGTTTCACCTAGTAACTAGGCAATGTGGGAGTTAGCACCCATAATTATCTTTATAAACCACCCGCTCTATGTGGGTTTTTTCTCATCTTCCCAATATGGTACCTGGGTGTTACAAACTCCTCCTCTTAAATTTCTGACGTCCTTGTCAGGGCCACGTCATGTAGTGCTTAAGTACCACATGTCCCAGTGTTACTAGGTGGCTCTTATACCACTTGTAATAACCTAAGGAAAAGCGCTAGCCACATCTACGCTATTACCGTAAAAGGACTAGTCAATTTGGAGCTTTTCTAGAATTCATTATAAACTCCAGTTTCACCTAGTAACTAGGCAATATGGGATTTAGCACCCATAATTGTCTTTATAAACCACCCGCTCTATGTGGGTTTATTCTCATCTTCCCAATATGGGACTGGAGTGCTACAGGCGCAACCATGATTAATGAATGGTGTGTCACTATAGGACATATAGCGTGGACGACCCGAAGTCGGACTTGGTTGGGTTGCTAGTGTATGGATTGTAGCGTACGATATTCAGGAGTTAAACAAGAGTAAGTTAATATACATACTAGGACACCACTTCTAGCCCAAAAGCCTAAGCTAATGGACATCCATCTACTTAGGTATATTAACTACTCTTTTTTTTTTTATTATTTTTTTTTAATATGGGATACAAACCTCACAAGTGCATGCACAACAAATCTCCCCTCACTTGTGAGTCGCTTCTACATCAACCAAAATCTCCCACACACAAGAGTGTTATGCGTACTCCGAGAGAAACAACACTCTTTTTACCTGAGTTAGACGAAAAGCGTTAAACTAAGACACTCGTGTCTGCAGTAGCGGAAGCTAACCTGGGTGATGTAGATCAGAGTGTAGTCCGAACCCATATGCTATTTCATGTTTTTGTCGTTAAAGTGTCGTGGCCGTCCGGACAGCCATATGTCCCCTCCGGACAGGCGCCGTCAATTTGTTTTATTTTTTAGCCGACTTTATGTTGTTATTTTATTAGGTTTAGAGTTTTGGGGGTATTTATATCATATTTTATTAGGTTTAGGGTTTTGGGCTATAAATATATGCTTATAGCCTTCAGAAAAATGAAGTTGTTGTTTATTATTGATCTTGATTAATGAGAATTACTCAGAGTTGAGTTTATTCTTCTATTTTCCTTCAAAACCTAGAGAGTATCTAGCTTGTGTCAAGAGGATTTCTTAGATCATTGATAGAATCGAGATCTAGAAATACCTATCCGCTGCTTATTGATATTCTTCGCTTCAGTCCATGAAGTCACGCTGCATCAGTTGGTATCAGTGCTCAAGTTACTTTCCATGAATGGGGAGGAGCAATTGGTGTCGAGACATGAACAAGGTGCACGTGCGTACGGAGACAGCATGTAAAGAGCAACCGACAATTCGTTTGCGGCACATGATTGGTGGGCCGAACGGTTGTTGTCGCCAACCAAGACTACGATTTGCGGAGGTGGGAGGCAAATCTATCGTTGAATGTTGGCAACACATGTAGGATCGACTCAGGGCTATGAGGGATCAAATTGAAAACCTCACTACCCAAATATCCAACTTGTGTGGTGAACATGGGAATGGATCTAGAAACCCAGTTGTGGAGCGCCGAACGCACGAACGTCAGCACCTTGCGCATGCTCATGCCAATTGGCAGGTGAGTAGGTTCAAACTCGATATACCGAAATTCCAAGGTTGCTTGCAACCCAACGAATTCATGGTGACAGAAAGAATTGAAAAATTCCACAAAAAGAAGTATCTAGGAAGATGGCAGAGATGATGCCTAGAGAGGCAGTGGAGGTTAAGAGTCAATCAGTTGTGGTGGAGGAAGATGGATTTATTGAAGAAGATTGCTTAGTAGATTGGGCCTTTCTACCAATCTATGACATCCATCCCGACAAAGAGATGAGTTCTATACACTAAGTGCTTGATGAAAGTCCTCAAAGAGAAGTTTTTGATTTAAAAGTTGATTTCCTTAGAGTTGATGTTATCTTGTCAAAAACTTTTAATCAAAGTTATGATGAGATCTATGGGGTGGAGACGACATTTCCATCAAAGGGTGAAGCAGTTTTTGTGTGTACTTTGGGAGTTCTAATCACATGTGGGAAGGGCAAGGCACATAAGCATGGCAAGCCTACACGACAAGGGGAGGCGCATGATCTTCAATATAATTGTGGCAATGTGTTGATGCATAAAGCCATCACGTTTATTATGAGGTGTGGCCTTGTTGTGATTTTGAGAAGAGAAGCATGGAATGAGTTGACTGGACATCTGAAGGACCGTAGGAAGAATCGGCCAAATTCGAGGACGAATTCTCTCCAACCTGGGGAGAATGATGTAGATCGGAGTGTAGTCCGAACCCATATGTTATTTCATGTTTTTGTCGTTTAAGTGTCGTGGCCGTCCGGACGGGCGCCGTCAGTTTGTATTATTTTCCAAGCCGACTTTATGTTGTTATTTTATTAGGGTTAGAGTTTTGGGAGTCTTTATTTTGTAATTTTATTAGGTTTAGGGTTTGAGGGGTATTTATGTCATATTTTATTAGGTTTTGGGCTATAAATATATACTTATAGCTTCCAGAAAAAAGGAGTTGTTTATTACTGATCTTTATTAATGAGAATTATTCAGAGTTGAGTTTATTCTTCTATTTTCCTTCAAAACCTAGAGAGTATCTAGCTTTTGTCAAAAAGATTTCTTAGATCATTGATAGAATCAAGATCTAGAAATACCTACCCGCTGTTTATTGATTTTTTTCGCTGTAGCCCACTAAGTCCGGTTGCATCAATTGGTGTCATAGCTCAGGTTACTAACACGTCTTGGCCTAACAGTCCACGGGAGAAACGGGTTGTCGCTGCTCTGAACCAAGGCCCGATGTGTAAGGGGGAGATTATTGGGGTTATCCCACATCGGTTATAGAATGAGTTGGTGGTCACTTTATAAATGTGAGGGAAAACCTCACCTCTTGAGCTAGCTTTTGGGGTTGAGAGAGGCCCAAAAGGGAAAACCTCTTCTCTTAAGCTAACTTTTGTCAAAAAGATTTCTTAGATTATTGATAGAATCAAAATCTAGAAATACATATCTGCTGTTTATTGATATTCTTCGCTGCAGCCCACTAAGTCACACTGCATCACTGGGTTAGCTCTAATACCAATTGTTGGGCAAGATAAACACCGAGAGAGTCAAACAAGAGTAAATTAATATACCTATATACTAGGACACCATTTTTAGCCCAAAAACCTAATGTAATAGGTTTGGGTCTACTTAAGAATATTAACTACTATTTTTATTTATTTATTTTTAATTTGGGTCACAAACTTCACAAATGCATGTACAATAGAATGAAAGAAATTTCTTAATGTATTTATGATATTGTTTTATTAAAATAATTTGCTATGTTTTTATGAAATGAAGATAGAAGAAGCATTATTGTGAGAATGTCAGTTTCGCTGCAATAATTATCTCGGCATAAGCGGAAGTTTTTTGAATATTACGACTATGTTTATAGGCTGATCAAGTAATTCAGACTTTTTATTTTTTTATTATTTATTGGGAAAGTCGTTAGGAGTGCTTTCACACTTGCAGCTGTCACAAATGCTTGTGCTGTTGTGTTTTATTTTGAATTGAAAAGATAAATTGACTTTGTTTTAATGCTCTCATACATAGATGACTTTGAATGAAGTATGGTAATATGCTAAGCATTATAAACCCTCAAAACCTGATAGAACCTGCAATACATTCCTCAAGGTGGGCTTGATTTGTTGAGGGTCTCGAACCAGTGGGAGGGTTTCACTCTTAACTCTTGATTGATTATCCTCGCCATCATATATATATATTGATATCTGCAGGTGTCAATTTCTTAGTCTCATACTGATCTTTTCATCTGTACGTCTTCACCTCTCCATGATCATCACCGTCCACTATTTATATCATCTGATTAATACATGTATATATAGTGAGATGGATACATTTTTCAATTTGAATTCAAGATCATATCGGACAAAATACTAGCATATGTACATTAATGTTCCTTCTTTCAATAGTACAGTGCTTTGGCTTGTTTTTATCAAAACGCATTTGCATTAGATATAACTTTGAGTTAAGGACTTAAAATTGCTTTCATTTCTAATAATAATCATTACTAATCAAATTCTTTTTGGAAACCGTGAAATAGAAGAAAAAAAATGGTGAGCTTTTCGGTCGCGGTTTTTTTTTTGGGGGGGTTGCATGAAGAACACCCAGGAAGAAAAAAAAGCAGTACATAAAATGTACGGTAAAGAGTGCGCTGCCGATACATCGCGAAAGCGGGAGCTATCCCGTTTGACAATTAACGGAGACCGAGCGAAAGATGGCCAAGATCATTTTTCCCAGCCAAGCGATTCAGGTCCAAGCAACACGAGTACCGCCCAGGAAGAAAAGCCAGTACGCAAAAGAAAACGTTGAAATAATAAATATGAGGGAATATAAGCGGAAGCAATATAGAAAATAAACACAAAGAACTTACGGGTGATTCGGTATTAGACACCTACGTCCACCACTCGGAATACTCCTAAGGGCTACATTGTGCTCATTAACTTAATTTGTCTACAATACAAAAGTCCCTATTTATAGGGTAGTGTCTACATACAAGTATAGTAATCAAATCTTCCTAATCTGATTATAATCTCAATATTTGATTATACTCAACCCATAAATAAAGAATATTTCAATATCAACCTAATTATGGAATATATGAAAAATATATTATATTTTTCATATATTCTAACATCCTCCTCAAACTCAAGGTGGAATATTCTGCAACCTTGAGTTTGAAATCAGAAACAATGATGACAGCGGTGGCAGAGGCGGGGAACGGGCCGTAGATGGTGACGACTACCAGAGGAGATAGAGGCTGGCGAGCTGCCAGCGACGGCGGCAGGTGGCTGGTGAATGCAAATTCAAAAGGGCCGACAATGGGCCAAGCTCTAAAAAGGGGCCGATAACGGGCTAAGGCTGACAACGAGCCAAACTTCAAAAGGGGCCGACAACGGGCCAAAATCCAAAAGAGGCCGACAACGGGCCAGGGCTGACAATGAGCCAAAAATAAAAGGGGCCAACAACAGGCCAGGGCTGACTATGAGCCAAAAATAAAAAGGGGCCAACTACGGGCTGGGTCGACTATGAGCCAAAAATAAAAGGGCGACTTGGGCTGTAAAAAAAAAAAAAAAAAAAAAAATGAGCCCACTTAAGATTATCAAATCGGCGCACCGAACTCGACAGCACACGTGCGCATGATGTGGTCCACTTGGACCGCTTCTTCTTCCTTTTTTTTTTTTTTTTCTTTTCACTTGGCTGAAACCTTCTTTTTCTTTTCTTCCTTTTATTTTCTTTCTTTTCTCTCTCTCACCACGCCACACGCAAAGACCCTTTTTTTTCTTTTTTTTTTTTTTTCACTTGGCTGAAACCTTCTTTTCTTTTCTCCCTTTTCTTTTCTTTCTCTTTCTCCTCCTCACCCACGCCACACGCAGCACCTTTTTTTTTTTTTTTTTTTTTACACGCCTCTTGTCCCTTCTTTCTTTTCTTTCTCTTTCCTCCATTCACCAGTTTCTCCACGCCTCTCTGTCCCCTTCTTTCTTTCTCTTTCTCTGCATATTTTGCTGCAACAGAGATGGCCATGCATGACAGGAGGAAAGGACACTGGCATAACTGGAGGAGTAGATCTGGACGGCGCGGAAGCCGAAGACTAAGGCCGGTAGTGGTGGAAGCACTGGTTGCAGGGTGATTTGTGACGGTGAATCGTGGAACCGTGGACAGTCGGCAGTTCTGCGGCTGCTTCTAGAGTGACTTGCTGGCAGTGGAAGGTGTCGTTCGGCAATGACAATGGCTATGGAAGGCGTCGTTTGGGAGTGGGATGACGCCGAAGAAGGCTAGACGATGGCACGGCTCTGTCGAATGAAAGGTAGGCTGAATTGGCTGTTGCTGACTGGTGGTGGGCTTTGTTGTGGTTGTCGGCAAACAGTTGACTTGATCTTGTGATGGCAAGTTGGATCAGACAATTGTTATGGAAAACAATTGGATTGACAGACAGAAACATGCTTGAGGAAAAGTAATATGAGATAAATTGAACAGCAAAAAAATAAGAAAAATAATTTGAGTCCACAAAGAAAGTGGCTCTGATACCATTTTGAAATAATAAATATGAGGGAATATAAGCGGAAGCAATATAGAAAATAAACACAAAGAACTTACGGGTGGTTCGGTGTTAGACACCTACGTCCACCACTCGGAATACCCCTAAGGGCTACATTGTGCTCATTAACTTAATTTGTCTACAATACAAAGGTCCTTATTTATAGGGTAATGTCTAAATACAAGTTTGGTAATCAAATCCCCTTGATTTGATTACAATCTCAATATATGATTACAATCAACCCATAAATAGAGAATATTTCAATATCAGTATAATTATGGAATATATGAAAAATATAATATATTTTCCATATATTCTAACAGAAAAAGCGGTATATCGCGAAAGAGGGAGATAGCCCATTTGACAATTAACGGAGACCGAGCGAAAGCTGGCCAAGGTCATGTTTCCAAGCCAAGCAATTCAGGTCCAAGCAACACAAGTAACGCCCAGGAAAAAAACACAAATAGCAGGAATAAGCACCCCTCACCTATTGGTAAGACAAGTTATTAGCAGCAGCCAACAAGTGCTGACGATTGACGGTTTTTCCTTCCAATTATCAGCTATTTGTTGGTTATCATCTGGTTAATAAATTTGTTAAGTACTTATGCGTTTACGGTTTCAGTCTAAATAAAGAATGTTAAGATTAATTTGCAATTGAATATACCTGCAGACTCCGTACAACCATCGCAGCAGAGTTTGTTTTCCTCATTAAAGGAGACTGAAGCTTCGGCTAAGCTGAAGAAGGCGCCTTTTTAAAGCTCATTTCTAAGTGTTGGACTTGGAGACTCAATTGGCAGAAATGTAAATTCAGATCGGTGCCCGCACTAGCACTATGAAGCAATTGCGTTCAGCATTTAATAATAGTTGAGTACTCACTACATACAAAAAATACGCTCAATAGCGGCGGTAAAAATTCACCACTAAAGGTCCAATAGTTGACGCTATTGGTCTTTAGTGCCAACATATCGATGCTGATAAGGTTGACGCTATTGACCTAAAAATCGACTATTAGCGTTTACTTAAAAGTCAACACTAACAGTGACACTACAAAAATTAATTTTTTTTTTGACTGGGGGTTTTTGACGTGTCAATGGTATTGACACGCCAAAAACCTCTCTTGACGCTGGGCCGCTTTTGACGCTCATCAACCGCCAAAAGGGTAGGTGTCAAAAACCGGGTTTTGACGTGTCTCGATGACACGCCAAAAAATTTTTGACGCGTCGAAAATGACACGTCAAAAATATTTGTGACGTGCCATTTTCGACGCGTCAAAAATTTTTGACGTGCCATTTTGACACGTCAAAAAATTTTGACGTGTCAATATGACACGCCAAAAATTGTACGTGAGGTTTTGACGTGTCGAACGCTTTGACACGTCAAAATTTTTTTTTTTTTTTTTAAATAATTCCAATTATTGTAATTCCCGATAATTCCCGATATTTCAATTCCTGATATTTCCTGATAATTCCTGATATTACAATAATTCCTGATATTTCAATTCCAATTACAATAATTTCAATATTCAAATATTTGTAATCCGATATATAATCTACATCCAATATCCAATATATAATCCGTATCCAATAATCCACTTATATAATCCGTATCCAATATCCAATATCCAACATCCAACATATATCCAACATCCAATATATATCCAACACAACACAACCAATATATAACCAATATCCAACATCCAACATATATAATCAATATATAATCAATATATAACATCCAATATATATCCAACACAACACAACCAATATATATACAACGTCCAATATCCAACACAACACAACCAATATATATACAACACAACACAACCAATATATATCCAACACAACACAACCAATATATATCCAACACAACCAATATATATCCAACGTCCAATATCCAACACAACACAACCAATATATATCCAACGCCCAATATCCAACACAACACAACCAATATAACCAATATCCAACATCCAATATATATCCAACAACCAATATATATACAACACAACACAACCAATATATATCCAACATCCAATATATATCCAACGTCCAATATCCAACACAACACAACCAATATATATCCAACATCCAATATATATCCAACATTCAACGTATATATCATTAAACAAAATTCAATATCCAATCCACTTACATAATCCACAATCCAATCTATAATACACATCCATAATATAATCCACCTACATAATCCACAATCCAATACATAATCCACCTACATAATCCACAATCCATCTACATAATCCATAATCTACCATATATATAATCGACATATATAATCTACCATCCATAATCCAATCCATAATCAATTTCCAATTATATATATATCCAACACAACTTCATTAAACAAGATAATATATCCAATATATATATCCAACACAACACAACTTAATTAAACAAAATTCTATTTCCAATATATATATATCCAACACAACACAACTTAATTAAACAAAATTCTATTTCCAATATATATATATCCAACACAACACAACTTCATTAAACTAAATTCAATATCCAATATATATATCCAAGACAACACAATTTCATTAAACAAAATTCTATATCCAACACAACACAACACAACTTCATTAATAATATGTATCCAATATCCAACAAACAAAATTTCAACACACATACTACATTTCAACACAACACATAACAAAACATATATATAAATGAAAAAAACGTTCTAACACAAGGCAAAACAAATATACAATAAAACATTTCTGGAGTATCTACTAGAAATTAGTTTCAATTAGTCTCAACAAGCATATAGTGAGATCTAACAATATACAAAACAACAAACAGTGTTGACCAGCCCTATGGCGCTCTACTCAACACAATCATCCTCCAACTCCTAATTTGCATTGCCTGCGAATTAATTGTGAACCAATAATAATCAATACAAAAATTAGAAATTATTCTATAATACGATGCAAATATACGTAAGTTTTAAAATGGACCGCTGTAACTAGGGGTTTGTAACAGTTATTCTAACAGTGAACAATTGTTAGAAAAACAAAATAAAATATAGAATTACCTCTCGCTGCTTATTACGACACACCTTACAGGGGCAGTGAATTTTTCCATCAGGGATTGTGCAGTTCCTAACTGCAAAGTCCACGAATGATTTACACCCGCCTCTATATTCCTTGTACCCCTAGACCGTGTCATCCAACTCTTGTCCATAGCTTTAAGTATGGGACCCTAATCGAATAAATTAAATAAATCTAAGTTAGTTACTTAGATGTTCTTTTATTTTTGTGGTTCTTTAACTACATCGTTATAATTTTTTATTTTCACTTTTAATAAACAAACATATAAATTGACTTTTAATTATAACATCTACATAATCTTAATGTGCAAAACCTAAGTAAATTACATATGGGCACCCTAAATAAACTACATATAGCTAGTTAGGTTAAATGTTGGTTTTCTTTTTTTCGTTTAATAAACCATTTATGCATTTGTATGGAAAGTGTAGATAAAATCCAATATCCAGCTTCAATTCAAATGTTCGTTGTTTTTTACTTTATACGTACGCATATTAGGAATGACATACTTAATTATTCTAAGTTTTGTAAATGTAAACATTCACATACGAATCATATATATAGATATGCCGTTGTTAATCAAAACCTACACAAAATATGGGTCTACATCTAAATGCAAAATTCTCCAGAAAAACATAATTTCAAACTACCAAGGTACGTAATTGTACATGCATGCATGCAAATACATTAAACAATATTCTCACCATATACAAACCAAACATGTCAAACTATTCAAATATATTACAAAACATATATCTTAAGCAAATAAATTACTTACTTAACCTATAAAATTAATTTACATTGTAAATTACATTTTTTATATAATTTAATTAATTATCTATTAAATAATTTAATTAAATATATAATCTGTATATATATATATATATATATATATATATATATATAGATATTACGAAATATATAATCACATATATAAACCCATATATAAATATCTGTGTATATATATATGTATATAAACCCATATATATATATATATATACCTGATTTTCGAGTAGGAGAACGAGTGAGAGCGTGAGAGAGCCTTCCGAACTCGAGGTCGTGGTCGCCGGAAAATCCCGAACGGCGGTGACGTGCGCCGGCGAGAGAGAGAGAGCCACCGAGGGGAGAAAACCACGTGAAAAAGCGAGAAATGGCCGGGGACAAATGCTGCAGAGGCGCGTTTAGGTTGGCTGGGTTGAAGGAGAAAAACCAAAAGGGGTAGGGGACTTGGGCGGAGGACTTGGGCGCTGTGAGAGAAAGAAATGGGAGAGAAGAAGATGCAGGAGATGACGTGGCAGGAGGGAAAAAAAAGAAGAAAGGAAAAAAGATGAAAAACTAGGCGGTAGGGGCGACGTGCAGGGGAAGGCGCAGCAGAAAAAATGCGCGCCTTCCCGAGGAGCTTTTTGACGTGCCAAGTGGCACGTCAAAAAGCCCATCTATCCGTTTTTTTAATTTTTAATAAATTTAATTATAATTATATAATAAAATCTTATTTCTACTAACATTTTCTTTCTTTTATTATATAATTTTTTCATCTTATATAACATATTATCCATTCTCTCCAATTAAAATTAATTAGAGAATAAATAAATAAACAAATTAATATTCTAGATGTATAGATATATAATTAAATGTATCAACTAACCGGCCGCATATGTTGTGTTTGTCGAGTTCGTATGAGGTTTGCAGGTCTTATAAAATAAATGTATCGAGTATGACCCATATATTTTTATAAAAATAATATGGGTAGCTACCATATTAATATTACTAGACTGATCAATTTAAGCATGCATCATATATATATATATATACCAACTTCATTTATACTAATATGATAAACTATATATAATTTTCCTACCCAATCAAAATTAATTTTCTATGCCAATTAACATTCAAGTGTTGTTTATTACATATTTGTTTATATCATAATTAAGATCATTTTTGATATATATATATATATATATATATATATATATATATATATATATATATATATAATTAAAATGAAAATTAATATGGTTTTTGACGTGTCATGCTTGACACGTCAAAAGTTTTGACGTGCCATGCATGACACGTCAAAGTTTTTGACGTACAAACATGGCACGTCAATAACTTATGATATATATGTATATATATTCTTATTTATACTATTTTCATAAAATTGTATTTATTTAAATGTTGTTAAAATAGTATTTACTCTATCATATATATAAATATATATTTATTCTCTCCAATTAAAATTAATTAGATAATAAATAAATAAACAAATTAATATTCTAGATGTATAGATATATAATTAAATGTATCAACTAACCGGCCGCATATGTTGTGTTTGTCGAGTTCGTATGAGGTTTATGGTCTTACAAAATAAATGTATCGAGTATTTTTTATATATTTTTTTATAAATAATATGAGTAGCTATCATATTAATATTACTAAACTGATCGATTTATGCATGCATGATACATATATACTAAGTAATATATAAGCATACATATATACTAAGTAATTTATACCAATACGATAAACTATAATTTGCCTATCGAATCAAAATTTAATTTTTTAGGCCAATTAACATTAATTTATTTTTTAATACATATTTTTTTATATCAAAATAAAAATAGAGTTTTGGTATATATATATATATATATATATATATATATATAAAATATAAAATTTAAATTGAAATTTATAGGTTTTGACGTGTCATGCATGACACGTCAAAACTTTTGACGTGCCATGCATGGCACGTCAAAAACTTTTGACGTGCACACATGGCACGTCAAAACCCTATAATTACTAATTATATATATTATATTATTTAAATCATTATAAATGATATTCACAATTTAATTATATTAAAATTATATTAACTCTATCATATATTTACTCTATCCAATTACAAATAACTAGAGAAAAAATAAATTAGTATTCTAGACGTATAGATAATTAGACGTATCAACTGACCGACAACATATGTTGCGTTGGCCGATCGAGTTCATGTGAGGTTTGCGGGTCTTATAAAATAAATGTATCGAGTATTTTTTATATATTTCTTTTTATAAATAATATGAGTAGCTATCATATTAATATTACTAGACTGATCGATTTATGCATGCATGATACATATATACTAAGTAATATATAAGCATACATATATACTAAGTAATTTATACCAATACGATAAACTATAATTTGCCTATCGAATCAAAATTTAATTTTTTAGGCCAATTAACATTAATTTATTTTTTAATACATATTTTTTTATATCAAAATAAAAAATAGAGTTTTGGTATATATATATATATATATATATATATATATAAAAATATAAAATTTAAATTGAAATTTATAGGTTTTGACGTGTCATGCATGACACGTCAAAACTTTTGACGTGCATGCATGGCACGTCAAAAGTGTTTGACGCGCCACACATGGCACGTCAAAACCCTATAATTACTAATTATATATATTATATTATTTAAATCATTATAAATGATATTCACAATTTAATTATATTAAAATTATATTTACTCTATCCAATTACAAATAACTAGAGAAAAAATAAATTAGTATTCTAGACGTATAGATAATTAGACGTATCAACTGACCGACAACATATGTTGCGTTGGCCGATCGAGTTCATGTGAGGTTTATGGTCTTATAAAATAAATGTATCGAGTATTTTTATATATTTCTTTTATAAATAATATGAGTAGCTATCATATTAATATTACTAGATCGATCGATTTATGCATGCATGATACATATATACTAAGTAATATATAAGCATACATATATACTAAGTAATTTATACCAATACGATAAACTATAATTTGCCTATCGAATCAAAATTTAATTTTTAGGCCAATTAACATTAATTTATTTTTAATACATATTTTTTATATCAAAATAAAAATAGAGTTTTGGTATATATATATATATATATATATATATAAAAATATAAAATTTAAATTGAAATTTATAGGGTTTTGATGTGTCATGCATGACACGTCAAAACTTTTTGACGTGCCATGCATGGCACGTCAAAAGTGTTTGACGCGCCACACATGGCACGTCAAAACCCTATAATTACTAATTATATATATTATATTATTTAAATCATTATAAATGATATTCACAATTTAATTATATTAAAATTATATTAACTCTATCATATATTTACTCTATCCAATTACAAATAACTAGAGAAAAAATAAATTAGTATTCTAGACGTATAGATAATTAGACGTATAGATAATTAGACGTATCAACTGACCGACAACATATGTTGCGTTGGCCGATCGAGTTCATGTGAGGTTTGCGGGTCTTATAAAATAAATGTATCGAGTATTTTTTATATATTTTTTTTTATAAATAATATGAGTAGCTATCATATTAATATTACTAGACTGATCGATTTATGCATGCATGATACATATATACTAAGTAATATATAAGCATACATATATACTAAGTAATTTATACCAATACGATAAACTATAATTTGCCTATCGAATCAAAATTTAATTTTTTAGGCCAATTAACATTAATTTATTTTTTAATACATATTTTTTTATATCAAAATAAAAAATAGAGTTTTGGTATATATATATATATATATATATATATATATAAAATATAAAATTTAAATTGAAATTTATAGGGTTTTGACGTGTCATGCATGACACGTCAAAACTTTTGACGTGCCATGCATGGCACGTCAAAGTGTTTGACGCGCCACACATGGCACGTCAAAACCCTATAATTACTAATTATATATATTATATTATTTAAATCATTATAAATGATATTCACAATTTAATTATATTAAAATTATATTAACTCTATCATATATTTACTCTATCCAATTACAAATAACTAGAGAAAAATAAATTAGTATTCTAGACGTATAGATAATTAGACGTATCAACCGACCGACAACATATGTTGCGTAATGATCGAGTTCATGTGAGGTTTGCGGGTCTTATAAAATAAATGTATCGAGAATTTTTATATATTTTTTTATAAATAATATGAGTAGCTATCATATTAATATTACTAGACTGATCGATTTATGCATACATGATACATATATATATATATATATATATATATATATATAAGCATACATATATACTAAGTAATATATAAGCATACATATATACTAAGTAATTTATACAAATATGATAAACTATAATTTGCCTATTGAATCAAAATTTAATTTTTTAGGCCAATTAACATTATTTTATTTTTTAATACATATTTTTTTATATCAAAATAAAAAATAGAGTTTTGGCCGATCGAGTTCATGTGAGGTTTGCGGGTATTATAAAATAAATGCATCGAGTATGTTTTATATATTTTTAGAAAAATAATATGTGTAGCTATCATATTAATATTAATAGACTGATCAATTTACGCATGCATACATATATACTAATGATAATAAACTATAATTTATACTAACGACAATAAATATTAATTTTTTATGCCAATTAACATTAATTGTTTGTTAATGCATATTTGTTTATATCAAAATTATTGTTAATTTTTTTTTTATTAAAAAAAGTTTTTTGACGTGTGGAATTGACACGTCAAAAGTTTTTTGACGTGTGAAATTTACACGTCAAAACTTTTTGACGTGTCAAGTTGACACGTCAAAAGTTTTTGACGTGTCGATTCCACACGTCAAAAACTTTTGACGTGTGAATTTCACACGTCAAAAGACTTTTGACGTGTAAAAAAAGACACGTCAACAAAAAATTTTTTGACGTTTTTACTTAGACACGTCAAAAGTTTTTGACGTGGCAAAAATAAGTTACTGTTTGCCACGTCAAAAAACTCATATTTTTTTGTAGTGTGAACCAATTCTCACTGCTAAGAATATTTGTAGTCAACGCTACTAGGAATAGAACACGGAGTGAAAATGTTGCCGGTATTAGTTGATCATTAATTAATTAACGTTAATGTTACCGGCCTAAAAATTGAATTAAATTAAATTTTGAATTGGCGATTGGTGTCTACCTAACCTAAAAGTTTATTTTTAAAAAAAAAAATAATTTTTTTAAAATAAATTTTGAATAGACCATTAGCATCGATTTAGGGTTGACGCTAATGACTTAAAAATTAGGGTAAAGTTTTCTTAACCCCCTCAAAGTACCACCTCAATGACAATTTACCCTCAAACTATCAATTGCGACAATTTATCCCAAAACTACCAAAACAATGACAATATACTCCAAATTTTAACAAAATGATGAAATTACCCTTACTAAAAATGAAAACAAAAATACTAAAATTTATAAAAAAATTAAAAAATAAATAAATAAAAAGTAAAACAGGGGTGCTCTGGCACCCCTGGATGGTGGCCGGACCACCCCTAGGTAACTGGGGATGGTCCGGCCACTCCCGAGTGTTTTTGGGGGTGGCTTGGTCACCCCAAGCTGTTTTCGGGGGTGGCAGATACTTGTTGGTTAGAGAAGAATGGCTATGGTGTTCCTTCCCTCCCGGCATAGCGGAGGCGTTGCCATACCAAACCATTTCGACAACGGCAACAATCATACCCGTAATTACATGTAAATTGAGACCCTCTTTCCCAAATAAAATGAAACCTAAAATCAAAACAAGAATGGTCTTATAACGATCGATCATCTGACAAT
Organism: Corylus heterophylla; assembly: GCA_016403345.1. Classification (NCBI taxonomy): domain Eukaryota; kingdom Viridiplantae; phylum Streptophyta; class Magnoliopsida; order Fagales; family Betulaceae; genus Corylus; species Corylus heterophylla. The sequence continues at coordinate 60,575 of JADOBO010000120.1, read as the reverse complement.
ATTGATTACTTAAAAGTTAGCCAGTTAGGTATAAAGTATTTAACCAACTTTTTTTTCCAACATCACGTAACTGCTTTCGTGGGAGCTTGACATCATCAAGTCATGCATATTTGGAAGGTTGTGTATATGAGTGATTCAGAGCTCCTACAAACTCTGTCATGCAACCGGCCCGCAATAGCATATCAGATGCAATAGCATTGTGTTCCTTCGACTTCAATAGTAATTTTTTCATCAATTCTCACGTCACGTTACACAAAAGAGGATTTCTTCAAGTCATTACCCTCAAAGTTGGTGTTTGGACTTGCCACACTCTTCATCTCCATGGCGGGCATGATGGTAGCCCTCGCAGCAACTTGTTCTTTGGTGTATAGCAACACAAGGGCATGGGTTTGGTTGTTTTAATCACTTGTTACTATCCCACTGACTTCCTTTGTTGTGCTACATCATAACCTTTGGGTTGATACATTCCTCTCAACATACAAGTCTAGATTTCTCTTTTGGCCAAATAAACGTAAACTTTTCTAGGGAAGGTGTTGTTTGGGAATTAATGAGCAGAAAATATGAAATACAAATCAATAGAAAGGAAGGAAAATTGTCAGAGGTTCATGGGATGTTGAACAAGGAAAGCCAAGGAAAGAATTGAGCAAATTAATATAGACTTTGGATTGATGTTCTTCTTAAATATTTCCATCTAGACTTACGAGTGTGATTTATTTATTTATTTTGGATGAATTAGTAACATTTTATATCATCAAAAACATCAATATATCAAAAACACCAATGCAGTTGTTTAAAGGTGAGAACGTAAGCATTGGAGAAGACCACCGATTCCTTGAGGATGAGAACTAGTGATGTGACTATCGTCAACATCATATCGGTTGGTTGCTGGGATGTGCGAAGAATGAATAAGCATGTAGCTGTATTTAATGCTTTAGCATTCTTATTTTATAAAACCTTCAATATCATTTCTTACGATGGATAAAAATATCCTTAAATAGTTATTTTTCAATATGTTCTTTGTTATTTTTTTAATTCAAAAAACACAAAAAGATATGAACACATGTTGTCTTACATCACTGTAAAAAAAAAAAAAAAAAGAAAAAGAAAAAAAAAAGGTGTTGATCCCAAGAGCTAATCCAATATAAGAACTGAACCTTAATAAATGTTTATATATTTATTAGTTGTTACTCAAATCTAAATCATCATTTCATGGAATTCTTGAATGACCGGTGAGATCCATTTAGATACAGACATGCTGCATGATGGGATTTCGTATACTCCACAAAGGGGCTAGCGTGACACCTTTTCTTATTAAGGTTGTGTGCGACTAATTTTAACAGTGATAACCTGATAATTGTCAGGGCTTTATGATCAAGAAAAGCCCACTCGCTATCATACATGTCATCAGGTTGTTCTCCCAAAAGCGGTTGATGGAATTCTTCCCATAAAGGATATCTTCAATCTGTACCTTCTAGTACCCAAAATCTATGCCGTTGAACTTCTCGGTCCCTATCTTTCCTTCTTCTACTGCCATCGCTTCCACTCGAACCAAAAGCTTTGATACCATTTGTTAGGAAATTAATCTTATTTCTCAAGACCTGTGAGATGCGAAAAATAAGAAGAACGCGGAATAACAAAGATAAGTAATCAAACACGACACAAGGATTTAAGTGGTTTGGCTTAACAAGTTTACATTTATTGGCAGAGACAACCCGAAGAAAATTCACTATCAAAAAATGGAGTACAAAAATAGTAGAGAGAAAATCACTCAGATTCCAAAGCCCCAATACACCCAAATCTCATTATCACACAAGAGTGATTATTCCCAAAATAAAATACAAACGACAGATGTACAAACTCTTCTTTTGTGGAACAGATGGCGGCTCATCTCTATTTTCTTCTCTCACTCTGCAGCACCTTTTTCTTCTAATCACTTGTTTTTGGCTCCTCCAAAAACCACCAAGAAGAAAAAACACCCTTGCTGCCCTTGCACAGACTTTCTCAGATTCTCTCTTTTTCTCCACTCTTTGGTGCTCACATATATTTAAAAGGGTTCTTAGAGAACGTGATTTTGCGGAATGATTTGTGCTGCTTTCTCATTAAGATTAAATAGAACAGAAAATACAAATATAATCCATCACCAACTTTGATAACATAAGTTGATGTGAATTCAAAAATTAATAACATAATCCTTAACATAAGACTTAATACTAATCTGAAATTAATAACAAGAGAACAAGAGAAGTAGAATGCAAATAGATGACTTAAAGATAAAGAAAGAGATGTAGTAAAACTAGAAGACTAGAGATGTAGTAAGACTAGAAGACTTCAGCAGTAACAGAAACTTTAGGGACTTCTTCTGCAGTATGTTTAACATGCCCCCTCAAGCTAAAAGGGGATGAAATCACTTGGAGCTTGGTCATGAGATAAAGGAATTGAGCTGAAGATAAACCTTTTGTAAAAACATCTACAATTTGATCGGCTGTGGAGATAAAAGATACTTTGATGTCTCGGTTGAGGACTTTTTCTCTGATGTAGTGATAATCAACTTCAATATGCTTTGTTCTAGCATGATAAGCCGGATTGGCAGCCAAGGATAGTGCACTTACATTGTCACACTGCATAACTGGAGCCTTTGGAAGAGGAATTTGTATCTCTTGAAATAACATTCGTAACCAAAATAGCTTAGTAGTAGTAATTATGGCGATTGATACTCACCTCGTGCTTGATCTTGGGACCACAGGTTGTTTCTTTGAACTCCAAGAGATTAAGCAATTACCAAGAAAAATTGCAAAGCCGTATGGATCTCCTATCATCCGACAGCCATTGTCAATCGAATCACAAAAGGCATTCAGTTGAAGGTTTGTGCAAGAGTAAAACAAGCCATGATGGAGGGTGTTCTTAAGGTATCTGAGAACTCTCTTAGCTGTTGACTAGTGAGTAACAGTTGGATGATGCATATGTTGACAAAGCTGATTCACAGAAAAGGCTATATCAGGTCAAGTTAGAGTGCAGTATTGAAGAACGCCTACTACACTTCTATACTCAAAAGGATCAAGCAGGGACTCTCCATTCAAGCTGGACAACTGAGAACCAGATGAGCATGGGGACTTTGCAGGCTTTGCTTTTGTCATCTTGGTTCTATGAAGGATGTTAGTAACATATTTTGCTTGGCAGAGATGAAGCCCTGTAGAGCTTCGAGTAACCTGTATGCCAAGAAAGAAACTTAGAGAGCCTAAGTCTTTAATAGGAAATTCCTGCTGCATTTGCCCAATAATCTTAGTAATCAACTGAGGATGTGTCCCTGTGATAATTATATCATCCACATATATCAACATAAAAACTTTAATGTTGCCAGTGAGAAAAATAAATAAAGAAGTATCAACTAGAGAGGCAGTGAAGCCTATATCAAGTAAGTAGCAAGACAATCTATGAAACCAGGCTCGAGGGGCTTGTTTGAGACCATAGATTGCCTTTTGCAGTTTGCACACCATTTTAGGATTCTCCTTGTCAACAAACCCTTTGGTTGTTCCATATACACTTCCTCATTGAGAGAGCCATGAAAAAATGCATTAGAGATGTCCAACTGTCTAATTACCCAGTTGAAATGGACTGCCAGAGCTAGTATAATTCTGATGGTGGAAGGTTTTATGACTGGACTGGAAGTCTCAGTATAATCAACTCCAGAGGTTTGTTCAAAACCCTTTGCAACCAGTCTAGCTTTAAATCTGTCTACTGCACCATTAGACTTCCTCTTGATCTTATACACCCATTTGTTATGAAGAACATGTTGGTGAGGTGGCCGAGGGCACAAAGTCCATGTTTTGTTGGAGATAAGTGCCTTAAATTCAAGATTCATGGCATCTTGCCATCTGGGATCAAGAGCAGCTTTACTATAGCAAGTTGGTTCTGACTCGGGTAACACAGTATGAAAACTAAGTAATGGATATCTAGAGGAGAACATCTTGTAGTTAGAAAAGGTTTTAGGTTTGAGGTTTCCTGTTCTAGACCTAGTAGTCATTGTGTGAGATGGTTGAAGAGGAGATTGGGCAGCAGCTATTGAGGTAGGGTTTGGTGCTACAGAAGTGGATGAGTGTTGATCTATTGAGGATGGATTTGAGAGGAGATGTGACCTAGATTTGGTAAGCATAGGATGCGTTGGCTAAATATCTTGGGTTGTCTGCAGAGTAACTGGTTCATCAGCATGAATGATTGGTGCGATGGGTGATGAGTCGAGAGTGGGAGGAGGTTGAGTGGCAAAAGGAGTATTTGCTAATGAACTTGGACAGGGGTTAGTATTGAAAGTAGACAAAATAGGTAAAGGGAAAGGAGAATCACCTTGTGCATGCAGCTTGGAAGGAAATTGTGCAGCTGCAAGATCCTTAGCTGGAAAAGAAGTCTCATCAAACACAACATATCTTGATAGGTAAGCTTTGTTTGTAACTGGATCAAGACATTTATAACCTGCATAGTTGTAACCTAAAAAGATACAAGGCTTAGATCTATACTCAAGTTTGTGGGCATTATATGGCCGGAGCAATGGGTAGCATAAGCAGCCAAAGACTCTATGTCTTTGGTAGTTAGGAGCTTTAGAATAGAGTTTAGAATAGGGAGACATATTTTGAAGAGTGGGTGTAGGCAACCTATTAATGACAAACACTGCAATAAGAAAAGAATCAACCTAATATTTATTTGAGAGGTGAGAGTGGGTTAATAAGGTTAAACCGGTTTCAAGAATGTGTCTTAGTTTTCTTTCGGCAAGACCATTTTGAGGGGAAGTATAAGGGCAGCTTTTTCTATGTTCAATTCCATTGTTTTTTAAGAAAGTTTGGAAGAGATGTGATGTGAACTCTCCTCCTCCATCAGATTGGATTGCTTTAATGGATGTAGAGAATTGTTTTTCAACTAGAAGTTTAAACTTGAGGAATGTATCATAGGTTGCTAATTTTGTGTGTAGGGGATAGATCCATGTGAATCTTGAAAAATCATCCACAAAAACTATATAATATTTGTATCCACTAATTGATAGTACTGGAGAGGTCCAGATGTCAGTGTGAATAAGTTGAAGAGGAAATAAAGAGACACGGGTAGATGGAGAAAAAGCTTGTTTCTTACTTTTACCCAATTGGCAGGAACCACAAACCAAATTTTTATTGAAATTTGAATCTGAAACATAATTTGAATACGAAAGAGGTAAATTGTTATTTCGAACAACTCGAGTAACTACATCATTAGATGGATGACCTAACCTAAAATGCCATACTAAGGATGATGTTCTTATTCCTAATAAAGCTATAAAAGACTTCTTGTTGTTGTGAGACTTCCTGCTAAGCTTGAGAGGATACATGCCATTCTCACTCTTCCCTTCCAAGAGGATTGCCTTTGTCTGAAGATCAATGATAAAAAAATCAGATGCGGTTAGAATAAAGTAGCAAGAATTATCTACACAAAAGCGTTGAATTGAGACTAGATTTGCAGCTGATTCAGGACAGTGTAAGACATTATTCAATTTAAAACTAGAATTAGAATAAGGGGCTTGAAGAGTGGTAGAACCAGAATTTGCTATGGTAAGAGCTGTACCATTCCCCACGGCAACAGTGTCATGTTGTTGAAAAGGTTCCTGAACATTAAGGTTCTCCAAGTCTTAAGTAATATGTGTGTTGGCGGCACTGTCAGCGAACCATTGAGGGTCTTCAAAGGCATTGTTGGATTGCGCCACCATTGCTGCCAATTGAGGAGGAGGGTGTCTTCCTTGATAGGAGTAATCCATCCTATAGTAGCAATCTAGTGCTTGGTGATTGACTCTTCCACATATTTGACATGGCATGCGAGATGGCTGACTAGTGCTAGGAGTTAGCAACAAAGCAGGTGTATTATTGTACCTTGGAGTAGGAGCATAAGTAGGAGTGTTGTACCTTGGTGTAGGGAATAAGGAGACCTTGGACCAAGAGGCTCACTGTACCTTTTGGGGTGTGGTGAATGCAGGGGCAGCAGCAGAAATTTGGCAGCTGGTGGTCCAGAACTGAAATTTCGGGAGGATACCCACCACGGTTCTTGGATGATTTCGACCTTGTTTCTGTAAACAAGGCAAAAGTTGAAGTGTCAACCGTTGAGGCTTGTTGTTGATTGATCAATGTTTCATGATTGATGAGTTCTTCTTGAAATCATCAAGAGAGTTGTTTCTCTCGTGTTAGGAGGGAGACAGTGGTGACAAAGTCGTTGAAGGAGGGATTAAGGCCATTGAGAAGGAATGAGATGAGGTCCTCATCGAGATAGGTTTTCCCACAAAGACTAGTTGATCGCACCATACTTTGGTGATTGAATGTAGTCTGAGTAGGTCAAGGAGCCTTGGTGAAGACTCAGTAATTGTCTTTTGAGATTGGCAATTCGAGACCTAGAATCATTAGCAAACCTGGTTGCTAGGGCTGACTAGACTTGTTTGGAAGTATCAAGTCCATAAACTATGGACAAGACCTTCTCAGATAATATGACATTGATCCAACTTAGGATGCATTGATCCTTTCTATTCCAGATGGTGAATTCTGGATTGAGGGTTTCTTTACCACTATCATCAGTGATAAATTGAGCAGGGCATGGTTCGGTTCCACGATGCCTAATAATTCATGGGTGCGTAGGATAGGCATGAATTGAGTTTTCCAACCAAGATAGTTTGGACCTTCAAGCTTTCCATTGAATTGAGAAAGGGTAGGTGGGGAAAAAGAAGGAGCAGAAAAGGAGGTATTGACTGCCATAGAAGAGCTGTTTGTGTGATGCAGGAGAAGAAGAGAAAAGAAAAGAAAGCAACTTAAGAAAGAAGAGCTATGGGGCGTATGCCTATATTGGATCTGATACCATAAAAGGGTTCTTAGAGAACGTGATTTTGCGGAATGATTTGTGCTGCTTTCTCATTAAGATTAAATAGAACAGAAAATACAAATATAATCCATCACCAACTTTGATAACATAAGTTGATGTGAATTCAAAAACTAATAACACAATCCTTAACATAAGACTTAATACTAATATGAAATTAATAACAAGAGAACAAGAGAAGTAGAATGCAAACAGATGACTTAAAGATAAAGAAAGAGATGTAGTAAAACTAGAAGACTAGAGATGTAGTAAGACTAGAAGACTTCAGCAGTAACAGAAACTTTAGGGACTTCTTCAGCAGGATGTTTAACAATATTCACGCTTTGGCACACACTAGAACCAAGTGAAGCATGCCTTTATAAGGCTCAAAGTCACCAAAGGAAATCCAAAAGCAAGGTGGACTAAAGCCTTCTCAAGTCAATCTCAAACTCCTACACCTAGGAGGACTTTGAGAAAGAGTCGGTGAAACAATACTCCTACTACAAAGCCTACTAGGAGAAGCCACCTCACAGCCCACTAGCAAATGGATGGGTTCATGTCACCCTCAACAAAGTTAGATAGCATTGCAAAGTTTCTTATCCGGCGTTGTTTGAAAAGATTGGCAAGTCATGAATTTTCATGGGGTAGATGAGAGTTTGATATGTGGCTATGAATTTCTCTCCTTTTCTTATACTGCTTCATATTCGGCAAGATGCTTATAATTTGTAATATTTGATGTAGGAGGGTTTTAGTGCTTATAATTAGCTCAGAAGTAGGAGGATTTTAGTGCAGACCATATTTTTCTCCCTCAACATTTTTCCATTTGGAGTGATTGAGCTACTTTGTCAAAAAGGACTTTCATGTTAATTAGCGTTATTGACAAAAACTAAAATTTTGAAAAGAAAATGCATGTTCACCAAGATTCTATTATTTGATGGAGAAGCCTTTGCATTTTACATAATTTTGTCATTGATGCAGAGCAACTTAATCAAACAAAAAATGGAGATTTACCTTAACATTTTCATCGACTTAGTTGGAACATTTTTTTTATGCTACCTAAATGTTTAAATAGTGTAAATGCAGGGTTTCTTGAAACTGCTGAAGGGGTTGGTTGATCCAATGTATCGATTTGGCTTTATGCTGTTTGCAATAAGTGCTACACTGGCTTTATACTTGTTGGTAATCGTTGTGTATGAAATCATGGTATGGTGGTACACACATTGTTCTCCAAAAAGGCAAGTGTAGTTCAATGTATGAGAATTTATTTATTACTTTTATGAGTTATAAAACGCACCCCTATTAACAAAGTAGAGTGACCATAATGATACTGAAAGTAAAATGTGTACTTTTTGGCTCAGACTTTTACATATGATTTCCTTGTCAGGAAGTTTTAAGGGTAATATTGTTTTGACTACTGGCTGGATATGATTATGATAAGGAGACATTTGAGAAGGTGTTCAGACGCATATATTCATCATTTGGTTCATCTGCTGCTTATACCATCTTTCCAGATTTCCAACCATTTCTAAGATGGGTGCATGAGCAGGGGCTTAAAGTTGGGATTATTAGTAATGCAGAGTACCGGTATCGGGATGTAATTCTTCCAGCCCCTAATCTGAACCAGCAAAAAAATTGTTCTGTTTCGTATTTTGGTTCCCAAATTCTTATTTAGTTTATCTTAATTGATCTGGATCAAAGTAGGAGTAATTGGATTTAGCATTGTTATGAAAGTCTACCAACGGGTAATATTGATGATCACCATAAAAACATGTATTTGTGGTCAGGCATACATGATGATGGGATCCCTGAGTTGTTCTCATTTTACTACAATAATTCAAGTTACCATGATTTATATCAATATCATGCAAACCATTTAACTTCAAGTGCCTAAAAGTTTTGGTGAAAAGTAGTGTTTTTGTCTTTTTTTCATTTTTTTGTTGTTATTTTCCATTCATGCATTTGTATAAGATCCTATCTATACCTACCCTTTTTAAACATCAACGGTTGATTGCTTTTAATTCATTCGTGTGTATATGCTTGGGATAGACTAGAGATGCTTGATAGTGTCAAGTCTAATGTGTTGTGCGGGGATCTTAATGGGACTTTGGTGTGTTCTCTGTCCGAAGGTGTAGAGAAACCCGACACAAGGATTTATGAGATTGCCTTGGATAGAGCTGGTGTTGCACGGAAGAAGTTCTGCATATTGGGGACACCATGCAAAGACTACGTGCCAAAGAAAGAATGTGGGGATGCATGCATTACTATTGAATAGATTTAAGACTCCTGATGCTGAGGAATGGAGGAAATCAGGTGCCATTGTGCTTCCTAACTTGATGGCAGCAAAACATTTTCTTACTTCAGAAAACTCAACATCATGAGCGGCTCCTTTCCCATTCATGACTTTACATGTATAGTCTTTCCCATCATATTGTTTAGACTTTGATCACAAATATTAACAGCTGGTTTGTCCCCTAAATTTTGGTGGCTTGTTTTCACACCCTATTACCAAAAATTTTCAGGGATTTAATGAGGGAGAAATTGACACCAGTTTCAATGTTAATGAGCCCAATCATAAAGAGAGCAAGATTAGACGTTCTCTCCGCTTTGAGCCTTTTTCTTTTGAATAACACTCTTCACACTCATTTATCACACTCATTTCATACTGGTTGCATGGCATATTTGAAATGATATATATATATATATATATATATAAGTGGCTGACATGGAAGCCACTTAAAACACATCACTTTAGTTGGTGTGAAATAAGTGTGATAAATAATGCTAGTAGGGTGGAACTAGAAAATTTTGTTTGAGGTGGCCAATACTAAAGACAAGAAGTTATTTCTCAGGAAGTTGCTTATTATATTATTATGGCATCTTGAAACAAAGTTTATGGTATGAAAGTGGGAACTTGTAAGATAGAATAAATGTTAGGCAAAGGAGTTTGTGGGAGTGTGTCAAGCGGGAAGAATAATTTCGATGCTTAAATGAATTATCGATTTTGGGTGGATCAAGACTTGGGTCTAAAGAAACCAAAGAAAGGAGATTAGTTTTTGAGAGTCCACTTTACTTGATCTAAGCCTAGCATAAATATGGGCTTCTTTTCACCGTGGCATTGAATGAGGCATTTAAGGGTGGAACCCCATACCCCCAAATCTCAGAATTGGGGGTAGCTCAAACATGTCCAAAAATTAAGTGTCAGAAGGTTCTGATGTTCATACTCTTCAGTTTAGGGGGTTGAAGCAACATTGGTCACATCTTGTAGATTGATAAGCATGATGTGATCATACTCACTACAAGAAACTGACTCATCAGGGGCGACTTTATAGTCGCCCCTAATACTCAACTCAAAAGTCGCCCCTAATAGTTATGTATTAGGATCCACATCCAAGTGGACGCTAATAGCCGACCCAAAAGATGAATAATAGCGTCCACTCTATAGTGGACGCTAATAACTCGACCCTAATATACTCGCGGGAAATATTCAAGAGGCGGGAAAAAGATCATTAGGGTCGACTTTGAAGTCGACCCTAATGCTTAAGTATTAGGGTCGACAAAGTCGTCCCTAAAGAGCGTGTGGAGGAATAAAAAAAAATAAAAAAAAAATAATTTTCATCACCAATAGCGTCCACTAAAAGTTGACGCTGAAGAGTGATCATTAGAGTCGACCCTAATGCCTAAGTATCAGGGTTGACAAAGTCGACCCTAAAGAGCGTGTGAAGGAATTAAAAAAATAAAAAAATAATAATTTTAATCACGAATAGCGTCCACTAAAAGTGGACGCTGAAGATTGATCATTAGGGTCGACTCTGAAAGTCGACCCTAATGCCTAAGTATTAGGGTCGACAAAGTCGACCCTAAAGAGCATGTGGAGGAATTAAAAAAAATAATAATAATAATAATTTTAATCACCAATAGCATCCACTAAAAGTGGACGCTGAAGAGTGATCATTAGGGTCGACTCTGAAAGTCGACCCTAATGCCTAAGTATTAGGGTCGACAAAGTCGACCCTAAAGAGCGTGTGGAGGAATTAAAAAAAATTTAAAAAAAATAATATTAATCACCAATAGCGTCCACTAAAAGTGGACGCTGAAGAGTGATCATTAGGGTCGACGTTGAAGTCGACCCTAATGCTTAAGTATTAGGGTCGAAAGAGTAGGTAGGAAAATAAAAATTAAGAAAAAAAAAAAATTTTGATGCCCAATAGCATCCACTAAAATTGTGTATATATCACTGCATTGTTTAAAATTTTCAAATAAAGTGACACAATATGCACCGTTAAATATAACAAACTAAAATTTTAACCGTAAAAGTAAAGCTCTCCCTTTCACTTAATATTCCATATGTATAGTTGTTTCAATATATATATATTTAAAAAAAAAAGGAAAAATTCTTCTATTTCAATTCCATCCTCCTAAAGAAAGATTTTAATTTGTATATATTTGCCATTTGGTTAGGAGTTTCATTTGGAGGATAAAGTTTTCATTCGGACTAATTTGAAGACTTCTGTTTTAAGTGGATTCCCCAAATGATTCCTAACCAAATGGGATTTAATTCCCCGAATGAAAACTTAATTCTTAATTCCCATTTCATAATTCATATTAAATTTTACTTATCTAATAGTGTATATATATAATATGATGAATATATTGAAACAAAACTAAAGACAAATAAAAAGAAACAAAACTAAAGACAAATAAAAAGATTAACTTAAAACATACTAAACAAAATAAAAAGGGTAAACTATGGGGTGCCTCCCATGAGCGCTAAGTTTAATGTCTTTAGCCAGACGGTGGTCCCTGCTCACTGCTGTCCAGAAGATGATGCTCCTGCAGATGGCGGTGGCAACCGGGTGAGAATGGACTGCATCAATTCTTCTAAGGTGCCTAGGCGTTTGTCCATCAATTTGAAAGTTTTGGATGCCTCCTTTCTTTGGCCAGCCAACTCTCTCCGAAGGCCCGCTATTTCTTCAATAAGTGAGCGGTTTTGTTCCTCCTCCTCAGATGCCTCTGGCTCAACTTCAGGTTCATCTTCGGCCATCGGCTCAGCCTCACTCTCTTCCGCACCAGGTGCTGGTCCCCGGGGCATGTGGGACAAGCTCTTGTTCCATTGGCGAATGCTAAATATGGTAGTAGTAGTGACTGGCTCATCAGCTACGGTACCCTTGATGCCTTTCTTCCGGAGGATGTACGAGATTAAGTATGGGAAAGGCAACACCCATGAATGTGTGGACTCCGCTCCTCCAACGTGCACCCCATTCCAAAATTTCTGAATTTGGTTCCAAATTATGTCGGGAATGGAGTACCAAGCATCTTTATGGAAGGCGTAGAGTGTTTGAAGAAATTGATCCCGCCTCTGAGATTTGTGCCCCAAGGGAAAAACATTACGGTGTAATATGGAGTCCACAAACCAAAGCCGTTGAGGTAGCTTCGATCGGCTGCCGGCATTATGATGGGAATCGGCATATTGCCCATCGTACATGTCCTCAATGATTTCTACCACGTAGAATCTGGCCGGTTGCTCAGCAAGTTGTGCGGCTTCTGGAGGGTGCTCATGATTGCATTGAAGGGCAGCAGCAATGTCGGCCCGTGTTACGTCAATAGCTTTGCCTTTCACTTTGGAAGAGAGGGCCGACACGTTGTTGCAGTCATGCGACAGGTTGGCATAGAACTCGATCACCAATTTTCTGTAGGCAGTGGTGGTGACCGGCTTGCAAAGCTTGTTGAGCCCCCGTCGCTTGAACTCGGCGACCACCCATTGAGTCACCTCAAGATTTTGAAAGTCTTCGCGAATTGCGAAGGTGGTCTCAAATAGCAGCTCCCGCTCCTCAAAAGTGGGCGGGGGACAAATGGCTCGGGTATCAGACCCTCGGGAGGACGAAGCTCGAGTTCTTGGCGTGATGAGGTTGATTGGGGACTTTTGACAAACACTTGGTGCGCACTAGAGATAGCCAAAATTGAAGAACAAAGCAACTCCGCTCAAAACCCCCTGCAAAAACAGCAAAATCCAACCACAACAAAGCAATGTGGGTGGATGAACACCCACAATTGCAGAAATATGAGAAAAAAAAAATGTTGGGGAAGTAATCGGGGTTGGGGTGTTGATGGGAATGGGGAATGGGGTGTAAATTAGAGGTGGTGAAAAATACCTGGTATGGTTGCCGGAGAAGAGAACCGTGAGGTGGCTGTGTGGTAGAGGTGGTGAAAAACGGTGGAGGAGTGGAGGAGTGGTGAAAAACGGTGGAGGAGTGCGAGAGGTGGGTGCTGCTTGGAGAAGAAAAATATGTGGGTGTGGGGAAAGTGACCTAAAATAGGTCACGTGATGTGCTGGCCGAGTGCGATCGATCGCACCATTTGTGCGATCGATCGCACTCGCCAAAGATATGGCGTGTTGTTTATTCGCGATCGATCGCACCTTGGTGCGATCGATCGCAGAATGTAATGTTAAAATCATGAATGTAAATTATATATATATATATATATATATATATATATATATAATTATTTTTATTTAATTTTTATTGCATAATGTACAACAACTTTGATAGTGATACAATGAAATGATAGGATCAAGTGACAATCAAAATTGAAAAAATTGAAATTAAAGGTTCATTCAAACATCCGTTTGATCATAGTACATTTGTTCAATCGATCATGATAGGATCAAATGATCGATGAAACTTGAAACAATTAAATTGAAGGTTTGATCGAATATCCGATCAATCATAATGAATTAGTTCGATTGATCGTGATAAGATCAAATGATTGAAACAATTGAAATTGAAGGTTTGATCGAATATCCGATCAATCATAATGAATTAATTCAATTGATCGTGATAAGATCAAATGATTGAAAGAATTGAAATTGAAGGTTTGATCAAATATCCGATTGGTCCTACCTAGTGCATTCGATCGATCGATCGTGATAAGATCAAATGATCGAACAAAATTCAAACAAATTAAATGTTTGATCGAACATTGAATTGAAGTCTAAGCATTTTATATTATATTAGTGCATTACTTAAATTGATCGGGATACAATCAATACAACTTGACATGATTGAAGGTTCAATCAAACATTTGATAAAATCAATTTCGATCGATACTATTACATATTAGTCTGATCGAACGTAATGGGATCAAATGTTCGATCAAACATCCGATCGATCATAATGAATTAGTTCGATTGATCGTGATATGATTAAATGATCAATCAAACATCCGATCGATCCTAATAAATTAGTTCGATTGATCGCGATAGGATCAATCGTTCGATCAAACATCTGATCGATCGTAATGAATTAGTTCGATTGATCATGATAGAATCAAATGTCCGGTCGATCGTATTGAATTAGTTCGATTGATTGTGATAGGATTAAATGTTCGATCAAACATCCGAGCGATCCTAATGAATTAGTTCCATTGTCTGTGGTATGATCAATTGATAGATCAAACTAGATACAATTGAAGGTTCAATCGAACATTCAATTGAAGGTTCAATCCAACATTCAATTGAACTATTAGCTTTTTATATTATCTTAGTGCCTTAGTTATATTGATCTTATATTATCTTTGGATTTTGTATTATTTTATAACTAATTATAAGAGAAATATCAACTTAATGATCTTTATCATAAAAATTTTATGAACGGAAATTTTTAGTTAATATTATAATAATAAAAAGTTATTATAAGAGAAAAATTACAAATAAATAAAAATTAAAAAATTGGTAGTATAATTTTTTTTTTGGAAAATCATAAAAAGATACTAAAGTAGCCTCCCGAACAACCAAATTGTATAAAAATGCCACTTATTTTTAATATTCATATAATACCCCTATTATTTTAACAAATAAATAATAAAATAATTGAAAATAAAAACGAAATTTTTTTTCGAAAAATAAATTACAACTTGCTTCATGTTTTTTTATATTTTTCTCATTTATTTTGGAGCCTTTTTTTTATATTTTTCTCAAAAAAAAATTTTTTTACAAAAAATGCCCCAAATAGCCACTAATTGAGCTACACCAAATAATTTGCCGCCATCTAGTAAAAACTAGCGGGTGCTCAAATTTTCGGAGGAAATACCACGTACATGATGAGCTGCAGCTAACATCAGGATTCAGTACTCTCACTATCACTCTCACTCTCTCTCTCTCAATCGCTCTCTCTCACTCTGTACTCCGGCGCAAGGTTCTCTCTCCGGCAGCTCTCTTTTCGAGCGCACCTCTCTCTGCCAGCTCTCACTCCGGCGCACTTAACGCTCTCCTGTAGCTTTCTCTCCGGTATGAGTTTTTCCTAACCCTTGAAAACCTTAAATGAGTTTCTCCTCTCTTCTTCTCTTTCTATTTTGCATCTGCTGTTCATGGGTTGCAGTTTTGCATCTAAAATGGTTGATTTTTGTGTTTCTATCTTTGTTTCTGTGATTTTTAGTATTGGGATATTTTCAAACATAGTAGGAGGCTAATATTTGATCATTTCAAGCTTGTGTTGGGTGTAAATTTATTCAATTTTGCTCTTCATTTTGTTGTCAATACTGTCTCTGGAGAAAATCCAATTGATTTCTTGACGGCAAATTTACTAACCTGTAGAGAATAGCCCTTTATTGGTACAGAGTACAAATAAGAGTAAAAAGGCTAACTTAAAATGTGAGATACAGAAAAATAAAGAAAAAATTATTGATATTTATCAATAGTTTAGAGGAATAAGAATTAGCAAAAACTATCTCAAGCATGCATATACTGAACTCAAAAAAAATTGGAGAGTTTTTTTATTAATTTGTTTTTTTTTTTTCTTTTTCACAAACCATTCCATCAAAAGATAGAAACTACACATAACCAAAGCTGAAATGAGAGTAAGGTACTAGGTGAAACACAAAACAATATGATTTTAAATTGTTTCTAAAAGTGCTAACCCCATGCCAAAACAACCCAACTAGTGCAACTTATATATCCCATCATTCTTTTCGGCATCAATTCTAATCTATCAAAGGGTCCAAACAGAATTTTTCCTTTTTAATCTCTCTAAAATGGCTACAAGTTCACATACCATCTATACAAGAGAGCTTTACATTTTGTGGTCAACCACATGAAAGTTACAATTGAAATGATTCATATGTTGCCCAAAGGTAGTATAACATTCACCTATGTTTGAAATTCGAGAGTTCTAAGATAAATTATGTCTGGTATGATGCATGACATAAATGCAGTAATCCTAAGCATACTTGTTCAAATTGAAACAAATCAGTTTAAAATCATGAATCAATGAACCTGCATCACAATTAAGTCACTATATTAAAGGACAAACAATGTGAACATGCAGTAAATTATGTGGCATCAACGTTTTTTTCTAGTGTAATGGTTGCTATTTATGTGTTGCAAATCAGTGATTTTTGTTCAAGGGATCACACATTAACTAATCTAAACAAGGTAGAGGAGAAACATAAGTATATTTAAACATGTACTAGATGGAACTTACTCTAAACCAAGAGATAACAATTAAATAGAGGACCATTAATATAACTATGTATTTCATTGAACAAACAGATATACTACAAAACTTTTGTTTTTCTTTTCCTTCTTAGAGATTGTTAAACTTCAAACCCAAAACATTAACAATGTAGGAAGAGAAGAGAGAAATTGATCATTCTTGAACAAAGTGTGTAGTATGCAAGACAAGCAATAAGAAAAATACACATCTAAAACTTTGTTTATTATCCCCATTCATAAAGGTCATTCATTTATGACACGACCTGCAAACCCGACACAAACTCAACATGGATTTAGCGAGTTATAATTAAAAAGTCTGACTCGTTTAATTAAATGTGTAAAATTAGGGTTGATCCATATAGTCTTATACGCATACCTTGACACAACCCGAACTCGAAACACAAGTTGCCACCCCTAACTATTTCATGGCCAGGGTAATTAATAGTACTGCAAATTGGGGAGGATATATGAAAAATAAAATTTATGACATTACCTGTAAATTAACATTCTAGAGCCATGTTGTATTATTTGATTAGTTTGATATAACATATGGTTAATTAATTGGATAACATATTGACAGAGAGACATTTAAAAGTAGATAAAAAAATTAAAGATTTAATTGTCAAAATTGAAATCGCACGAAAACCCTAATAACTTAATTAGAAAAACAAAAGGGGAAGCTAGTAAGATTTGCTATAGTCATGTTGAGGCCTTAGTCTTTGTGGCTATGGTTTTATTTTCTAGCAAATCATCAGAACTGAAAAAGAGAATAAAAACAGGTTATTGGCTGGGATAGCTTTTAAGTTGTGGGGGCTCTTTGGAGTGGGAGTGTGGAAATATATAAGGAGGAGATGATATTGTTTTCTCTAGATTTGTTAGATTTGAGGTGGAAGATGGGTCCAAGGTGAGGTTTTGGCATGACTTCTAGTGTGGTGAGCAACCCTTGGAGATTTCCTATCCGGATTTGTTTAGTATTGCACATTGTAAGGATGCATGGGTGGTGGATTATATACAATTCTGAAAAAGAAATGTACATTGGAACATATACTTTTCCATAACATATGGAACTCAAATACTCTTTCTTTGAGCTGGTGTATTCTAATAGAGTGAGCAAGGAGGAGAGGATGGAATTTGTTGGATCACCACCAAAAGGTGAAAGTTTGAACTGAAGTCATTCTATCATGTGTTATCCATTCTTGTAAGTTCTCATTTTCCTTGGAAGAGTATTTGAGTATGTTGAGGGTCCCTTAAAAGTGACATTCTTTGTGTGGAGAATGTCACTTCTTTTTAAATTTTTTTTTAAATTTTTTAATTTTTATACTTATCAAAAAAAAAAAAAAGTGACATTCTTTGTGTGGACGGCAGCATTTAGGGAAAATCTCGACTTTGGATAATTTGAGAAAGAGGAACACCATGGTGGTGGATTGGTGTTGTATGTGCAAGAAGAGTGAGGGATCTATTGATCATATTATTTCTCCATTTTTGAAATAGAAAGAGAAATATAGAGTTCACTTTTCCTTTTGTTTGGCATTGTTTGGGTCTTGCCTGAAAGCGTGAGAGAATTGTTGGTGAGTTGGAGGGGACAAATGGAAAGTCGTAATGTTTTGGAAGTTTGGAGGTTGGCTCATTTATGTTTAATGTTGTATTTGGAGAGAGCGCAATGTAAAGAGTTTTGAAGATCAAGATACTTAGGTGTTAGAGCTGAAAAATACTATGTTCAAATCACTTTACACATGGATGGCGGCGTTAAATAGTCTGCCATTTTCTACTTATCTTGATTTTTTGGAGTTTTGTTCTTCTTTTTTACTATAGTAGGGGGTTTCTCTTGTATACTTTTTATGTACTAGGATTGTAGCCTTTACGCTTTTAATAAGATTGAATTACGTATAAAAAAAGCAACTTGGTAGACCCAAAGTGCCACGTGGTACCAACATGACTGAAAAAATTAAGCAACAAAATTTGACAACAAAATTTAATTATTTAGTAACTAATGTGGTAGTCCATATAAGAGTGCCATGTTGACTACCACATCAGTTTGTGAGGAACTTGTAATAAGAGCTATATTACCCTTTGCAGCACTTTTAGGGTAGAAAATATAGAGGGTCATAATCTCAACAAGTGTTGGCTTCAGATTGTTGGATAGTGGTAGAAGGAAAAATGTACGTATAGAAGTAAATGTTTGATTAGTGGTTTTTACATGTTTTTATGTGTATGTATTCATATGCACGGGTGGGTGGGTGCACACACGGTCATGTATAGCCATGTCATTAATTGTTTACCTGTATAAATGTGGGGTTTGTAGAGATATGTGTTGATTGGAGTAAAGCATAAACTAACTCGTTTGTGGGATAGCTGATAGTGCGATCGATCGCACTCACTACAAGTAAAACCTCTCTGGTGGTGCGATCGATCGCACTACGTGCTGAAGCCCCTAATAGTGTGATCGATCACACCACCTACAAGTAAAACCTCTCTGGTGGTGCGATCGATCGCACAACGTGCTGAAGCCCATAGTGCGATCGACCGCACCACCTACAAGTAAAACCTCTCTGGTGGTGCGATCGATCGCACTACGTGCTGAAGCCCATAGTGCGATCGACCGCACCACCTACAAGTAAAACCTCTCTGGTTGTGCGATCGATCGCACACGTGATCGTCTGAAAACTTGTATTCCCACTGCATCTCTCCCTTCTTCTCTTGTGGTTGCATTAAACCTCTTTTCTTCTCTTGTAACCTATTAAACCTTGCTTCTTCTCTTATTATTACTTGTTTATTAGTATTAAGTCTTATTCTTATATTAGGATTATGTTATTAATTTTCTAGTTCACATCAACTTATGTTATCAAAGTTGGTATAGTACATGATTGTATTGTCTTTTCCATTTAAGTTCAATAAGAAAGCAAAGACAAGAAACTTGAAGCAAGACAACATTCTATAATAAATATCAAAGCTAACATCAATGGTAAAAAATGTAAAACTGTCATTGAGCTAAACAAGTAAATAAATTACAAATAGAAATTTGTTCTAAACTACTAACCCACTTCTAGAATATTTTGTTAGGTAACATGGCATTGAGCTAGCATCAATATTTGAGAACAGACCTCCCATTTAATTCTATTAATTCTTAAGAATCTGATCTTCTAATTCCCTTGTGTGCGTACATGTATGTAACGAATAACCTCTAATAGGGACATCAATATGGATAGAAGTTGGATGCGGGAAAGTACTCGATGTTCAGAGCGATTTCAAAAAGGTGTGGAAGAATTCATGGGAATGGCAGTTAAATCAGTTGATTCACGTGATATGACAAAGTGTCCATGCCGTGATTGTGCAAATCGATATTATTCTCATATTAGCGAGGTGAAGGGTCACTTGTATATGAATGGATTTACTCCAGCATACACTCGATGGATATTTTACGGGGAAGAAGATCATTTTAGGGTAAACACTTCTACAAACATGCACACACATACAACTGAAATGATGGAGGAGGTTGATGCAGTTGAAGAATTATTAGACGATGTATGTATGGGGACATTTGTTGATGCTAACATCGGAGAATCCTCTACTTCACAGGGCCCCACAACTGATGATCACGAACAAACAAGCTCCTTCTACCGATTTTGGGAAGATGGTTTACGAGAACTTTATCCAGGCTGCAAGAAATTTACACAAATTACTTTTGTACTGAAGATGCTTCATATAAAGGCGTTCTGCAACATGAGTAACAAGGCGTTTGATATGATGATTGACTTCATAAAGATGGCCCTCCCAGATGGAGAGACATTGCCACGCTCGTATAGAGAAGCAATACAGTTTAGGCGACACGTGGGATTCGGTTACGATAAGATACACGCATGCAAGAATGGTTGTGTGCTTTTTTGGAAAGAACATGCATACAAAGTGGTATGCCCAAAGTGCAACAATTCAAGATGGATTGATGGCAAAGTCAAAAAAAGTAATATTCCTCAAAAGGTCTTACGGTATTTCCCAATAAAATCAAGGTTACAACGGTTGTTTATGACAAAAGAAATGGCCAAGGAAATGCGGTGGCACAAAGAAGGTCGAGAAGATGATGGCAATACTCTCAGACACCCTACCGATTCTATTGTATGGAAAGACTTTGATAAAAGACATGAGTGGTTTGCAAGTGATTCCCGCAATGTGCGGCTTGGTTTAGCAAGTGATGGTTTCAACCCATATGGTAATATGAGTACAACATATAGCATATGGGCAGTAATGTTAACGGTGTACAATCTCCCTCCGTGGATGTGTATGAAGAGTCCAAATTTGATGTTGTCCCTTATTATCCCTAGGCCTTCAGATCCCGGAAAGAATCTTAATGTATATTTGCGCCCATTGGTTGATGACTTGAAAGATTTATGGAATGAAGGCATACGCGTGTACGATGCATCAAAGAAAGAGACATTTCAATTGCATGCGACATTACTATGGACTATAAATGATTTTTCCGCATATGAAAAATTATCTGGGTGGTCTACAAATGGAAATCATGCATGTCCAGTACGTAATAAGGATACATCGTTCAGGTATTTGAAGTATGGGCATAAGGTGTGCTTCATGTGTCATCGTCGGTGGCTTCCTCAAGAGCATCCATGGCGCAAAAAAGGAGATTTGTTCGATGGTACAGAGGAGCATAGATTAGAACCTGAATAATTGTCTGCAAGTCAATTGTTGAAACAGCTAAGGGATGCTGAGGGTTTACAATTTCGAAAAACAAGCGGGAGAAAGAGAAAGTACACAGATGTTGTGTTGAATTGGAAGAAGAGAAGTATTTTCTTTGAGTTGCCTTACTGGTCAAGTTTGAAAGTACGTCACAATTTAGATGTAATGCATATTGAGAAGAACATATGTGAAAGTATCTTAGGTACGTTGATGAATATTGATGGGAAGACCAAGGACACAGTCAAGGCACGAAGAGATTTACAGTTGATGGGTATACGTAAAGAATTGCATGTGTAGCCAAATGGTGAAACTTATAAGATGCCACTTGCGAAGTACACATTGACAAGAGATGAGAAGAAGAGTTTATGTGAGTGGTTGTCAGGTGTTAAATTTCCTGACGGGTATGCATCTAACATTGGTCGATGTGTGAACAAGCTTCCTGGTAAAATTTCGGGTATGAAAAGCCACGATTGTCATGTCTTCTTACAGCGCTTGCTTCCTGTTGCAATTTGAAATTTCTCTACGTCGGAAATACGAACAACATTGACCGAGTTGAGTACCTTTTTTACGCAGTTATGTGCACAGATGTTGAAAATTGATATCCTGAAACAAATGAAAGTCGACATTGTAATAATTTTATGCAAAATAGAAAAAATATTTCCGCCAGCTTTTTTTGATGTTATGATCCATCTAGCACTTCATTTACCTCGGGAGGCCGAGCTTGACGATCCTGTACAAAACTGTTGGATGTATCCGTTCGAAAGAGAACTTGGAAGATATAAGAAGTGGACGCATAACAAAGCGCGTCCAGAGGGGTCTATTGCCGAGTGTTACCTAGCTGAGGAGAGCTTGACCTTCTGTTCCAGGTATCTTCGGGGGATTGAGACAAGATAGAACCGTGAACGGAGAAATGTTGACGTTGAGGAAGTAGAAATGAGCCAACGCTTGGATGTGTTCTCCCAACGAGTTCGGCCGTTAGGAGCAGCTAAATTAGTAACACTGGATGCTAATGATTTTGGTAGGGCACGATGGTATGTGCTTACCAACTGTAACGAAACGACCTCATATTTGGAGTAAGTTTAGTAATGGTCTTTGTGTTTTACCTGTTACAACATGTTATAATTTTAGTGTTGATGATCATTTACGAATACGTTTATTTTTTATGCAGTGAACATTATAATATGATCAAAAGATAAGGCAGCCGTGACATTGATAAAAAGCATGAGGCTAACTTTGAACGTTGGTTCCATAAACGTTTATACAATAGTGGGTGTACTGCAGACAATGGCTCAAAACAATTATATGATCTTGCATGCGGGCCTGATCGTCATGTTAGATCGTATAGAGGTTGCATCGTGAATGGGGTTAGGTACCACACAAAAGAATGTGCAGAAACTCGTACTACAGAACAGTGGTGTTTCTGTTTCAGGTGAGGACGAAACCTCAATAACTGAGTATTATGGTGAGTTAAAAAATATTCTAGAGTTACGTAACCCTAGCCAAAATCTCGTGTACTTGTTTGAGTACGATTGGTGGGACACTGGGAGTGCAACAAGAGTACAAATGGACCAAGGCTTCACGATTGTGAATACTTCTCGTACATGGTGTGAATCCGACCCGTTCATCTTAGCATGTCAAGCTTCGCAAGTGTTTTACTTGGATGATCCCAAATTGGGTGGTAATTGGAAAGTGGTGCAGAAGTGGATCAATAGAGACATCTATGATATTCCAACAGTATAAAAGGGGGATAATACAGAAGATGACGAAAGACTCAGTGATGACGTATACCAGGAAGGTGAATGTGTTGGGGGTAATATAGTCTTTGTTGATGAAGCAAATGTTGAAGCCTCCACTCAATTACGTAGAGATGATGCGACAATAGCAATTGATGAATTATATATTCAACTTGATGCAAGCATATTTGCCAACGATAACTTGCCAAACGAGGACTATGATACAAACTTTGATGAGGAAGAGGAGTTATGTAGCGACAACAATATAGACTCTAAACACGAAGAGGACTCTGAACACGAACAATCATCTTCAAGTAACAGTGATACAGATTCTGAATATGAATTTGATGATGATATGTGTTGAACATAAGCTCACATTTGGTGTAAGTACAAAGTGTATTAGCATATTTAATGAAGTTGATGCTCTCTCTCTCTCTCTCTCTATATATATATACATATATTGTGGTGTTTGTTTTTTTTTTACTAGCATAATTATTGTATGTTTGTCAAAAATATTGAACATACTATATGGTTATAATTTGACTAATATAATTTTTTGGTTTTTGAGTTGTTTGCAGATTGATCATAACAATGACAACAACAGGACGTAAACGTGTTCTAGCAGCACGAGGCCGAGGCCAAAGTCAAGGTCGGGGCCTTATTGACGAGCATGAGAGTTCGACTCCCAATTCTGGGTTTGGTAATACAGATATGCAAATGGCGCCCTCGCCCCCCCTCCTCCTCGAGTCAGTGGATAGGCATCCTTCGCACGAGTCTAATGATCCTATTCATTCAGTGGCAGGATTGGATTCACAGGGAGGCGCCCCTACTGCGTCTTATAAGTTTATGAATTATATGTTTATGAAATGTTATTTTTGTATTATTTTGGTTTGTTACAGACATTTGACAATAGAACTTACTACGTTACCATGTTTTGCGTAACAGCTACCACGTCTGTCAGAAGTGTAAGGGGTAAGGCCAAGTGTAAGAAGTTGAGTGAGCACGTACTTAAGAATGGTCCCTTAGTGCTAAACATCCCAAATAGACACCGGGCACCTGTAGGCGATAATGCATCATGGTTTGCAAGCAAGATTGGGGAGATTATTCGTAACATGTGCGAACTCCATCACGGTGAATGGAAAAAGGTCCCAGATTGAGGAAAAGAGCAAGTTATTATTTCATGTTCAGTATGAATATCAATGTAATGTTTAAGAATATGTTTCAGTATGAAAAATAATGTGACACATTTTTACCATTGTTTTCTTATCTATTATGTATCACCAAATTTACTTGATCGAATATGGGACAATTCGAGCACGTCAAAGTCGTTGAAAATAAATTGGGTCGTGCATATGCTAGGATTCGTTCGAACTTGTATAGAGACCACTACAAAAATATTTTGAAGGCATTGATAAAGACGATGATGAGGGATTGCCAAGGCTAAGGCTATTGGGAGGAAAACGTGCGATGGGATATGGTCTGAGCAGTGGAACCTAATATGCGACTCATTTGATGACGATAAATGAAGGTAAATATATATTATTATACTGATTAGAAAATTCAGATTGATATAATTTGCATGCACTTGAGGACATTTTATGAATAATTGTGTTTTTTTTTCCTCCAAATTTTATAGAAAAATCTGCATTTAAATATAAAAAGCGAAGCAAATTGGAAACAAATCACACACCGGCACTTGTTCATTTGTTAACGCATTTACAAAAAGGTAAGTATCTCTTTTTTATAATTTAATTAAAGTAACATTATTTAGTGTAAACTTTGATTATATGTATTATGTGTACGAACAAGAAACAAAAGTGAAGCCCAATCCTGTTGAACTATATGAGGCTACCCATACAAGAAAAAAGGATAAAGAGTTTGTGAACGACAAATGCAAAAGTCTATATGTAAGTAAATGTTTACGCTCCGATCATTAAGTTGATTAGTGAAGTACATGAATAGTAAACTTGCATGAAGTATATATTAAACTATGGCCAATTATGACTTGTGCAGCTTCAGATGCAAGAATTAACAACCAGTGAGGCCTTAGAGGAAGGCAGTGTGGAGGGGACAAGTGTCGAGGACCGAATGCAAGAAATAGTCACACAAGTGCTAGGGGGCCGACGATCTGGTCACGTTAGAGGAATGAGATGCGGTCTTATTCCTACCCCTTTAAGTACTTCATCTCAAGCGTTCACCCACTTCGACAACCATGACGAGTGTAGGAAAAGACAAGAAGATACTCAAAGCGAGCTTCAACAGACTAGAATCGAACTTCATCAGTATAGGGAGAATTTGCAAGCCAACGTTGAGGAAACCAACAAATTGAAAGCCACTGTTGAGTTCTTAATGTCACGTGTTGGAGGGTTAGTGAAATTATATCTATGCATTAATTTTACAAAAACACACATACTAAGTAATCGTTAAAAAGGTTATTGATCATTATATGAAATTCTATTCTTCTTAGGTCTGGAGGGAGCTTGCTTGGAGGTGCATCAAGTGAAGCCAACATTGAGGGAGCTTTGGAATAACCATTTATTTAGGATGTACTTTTTGATACCATCTATTTGAGATATATTTTTTTGATACTATGTATTTGGATAGTTGTTGGTACTTTCTATTTGCTATTGTGTATTTGAGTATTTGTTGATCGTGATCTATTTGGTAATGTATATTTGTTGGTACTTTTTATTTGGTTTATATTATGTTAAGATATTCGCAAAATTTTTGGTTCAAGAACTTTTGAGTTAGTAAATCTCCCTTGACATGTTTATCAAGGTTAAAGAGCTTTGAGTAAATAATGCAAGGGAGTAATAATATCTTTCTAAATTTTATTTTTAAGTGTATGCAGGATGATAAGAGTACAAGAAAGTTAAACCACCCAAGCAGGTTCTTACTTTAATATGTTTCATGAACAAACACATTTTTAGTATTTCTTTCTCTATCATGTTGGGTTTCATTCTTATTGTCTTTGATATTATAGATTGGTTCATTGTGGTAGATTACTCAAATTGCTTATGAGGATGAATTGGCAAGGAAGAGGATGCAGATAAGTATTTTATTTTGGGTTTTGGAATTTTCCTGGCCATAGATTGTAAAACATATATTTAATAGTTTTCTCCCTTGGAAGGTTTGGTTCATGAGGCAGTTCTCACATATTTTTTATGATTTTGATGAGGTTAGTCATTTTGAGTTACGTTGCTTGTGAGCATTTAGATTAGTTTGAAGATTGTTGTCTGATGTGGTGAAGTAGTGTTAATGCATAGTAGTCTTCTCTAAAAGGTGTTAAACTTTTAAACTTTGCCAATATTTGTGGTTTTCGGCTTCTGTTTCCAATGATAGGTGTCGTTTTGTAGTTTTAAGCCATTATTCATGATATGTTTGCCCTTTATATTATATCATTTTCATAATTATAGGATCAAGAGGTATAAGATGTGTTAGTTGTGGTGAATGAATGGGAGAGAGTGGTTGATGGGTTTGTTTTGTTTTGGTGATTGATAGCGTCGAGAAGGAACGAAGCGGCGGGGTGACTAAGGAAGATGGTGGGAGTAGTGGGGGCGAAGGATTTGCCAGCAGAGCCGTCGGAGCAGGAGTTCAAGCTAGGATTGAGAAGTGGGATCATTCTCTGCAATGTGCTCAATAAGGTTTACTCTGGAGCTGTGCCCAAGATTAGCCTTTTCCTCATCCTTATCTTCATTTAAATTCTGTGTCTTTTTTGTTTTTTCAATTTGGGATGTTTAAGCAGTAGTTTGATTTATTTTTAGGTGGTGGAAAGTCCATGTGATTCTGCTTTGGTTCTTGATGGGGCCGCATAGTCCGCATTTCAGTACTTTGAGAATGTGAGGAATTTCCTGGTGGCTGTGCAGGAAATGGGAATTCCTACGTTTGAGGCGTTTGATCTGGAACAAGTATGTATTAAGGGATCAGGATTCTCAAAGAATTAGGGACTTTAGTATCTCTGTTTTTCATTAAAATAGAAATTTCTGTTACTTTTAGCCCATTTTTCACATACATCAGATGCTGAGGATAGAGCATATATGGTTTACGGATATAAATTTGTATAGTAATTCAAAATAAATTTGTTAAATTTTAGGGAGGGAAATCTGGTTGAATCTGTGCTAAGTAAGGTTGTGGAGGAGTTTGAGCATTGCATTTCAAGCCAATTTGAGCTGGTATGTTAGCTTTGGTTATCCAAAACAATCATTTTTCTTTCATTATTTTTCAGTAGAAGGAAACAATTTGGGCAGAGAGATCCTTTTTTCAATATGGATTAGGTGATCAAATATACTTTGACATTCAACTTAGGACTAGGAATTGATGCACATTCCAAATCAATAAACATGTTATCTTGGATCCTAAACAAGTTTTTTTTTCCTCTACTTTTCCTATAACTTAATTAATACCTATCTGACTCGTTATTTGTTCATTTATTTGTAACCATTATTCTTCTTTGTTGTGCTTTGACTTTCTATGTCTTGGTTTGGTTACACTTGTTAACCAAGTTTAATAAACCTTTGTTGGTCAGTTTTTATGGAGGGTAGAATGTAGTGTGGGCCTTTTATGAAATTTTGAAGTATCTGATAGGATCTTCAAAATGATGGCCTCTAGCTTGAATTGGACACAGTCAATCTTTGTGGCAATAGAAAGGATAATTTCAGATAGGATAGAACAACAAAATATATAGGATCATCAATTGAGCCTCTTGTTTGCATGGGAATGTATTTATGTGGGCAAACATAATTTGTTATTGAGGTCCATAAACCAACCCAAAGATACTGAGATTAAGGCTTAGTTGAGTTGACTTTAAAGCTTCAAAGTGTGGATATTTTTTAAAAAATATTTTGGCTGCTATATTTTATGCACGTAAAAGGAAATATTCGATAAGTTAGGACCTCAATGGAGCAAGGAGGAGCTTGAGCATTTTTATGAAGCCTATCGGAAATATGGAAAAGACTGGAAGAAGGTATGCCTTTATTTGACATTGTGTTTTATTTACTCTTTTGGGATTTACTTAATTAGCCATAATTGGTTGTCTTTCATTATATAAGCAGCTTCTAATTTTTGTGGTGTAACTTCATATCTAATTTGGTTATGCATACATATGCAAACATTTTTCATGCTTTCTCCCTGTAATACTGTTTACAATAAAATTTTCTGTTCTAATGAGACAATTTATAACGTGCTCCAGTTTTGTTTTTGGTCTCTTTTCTATTATTGACTTCTGTGCATATCCAGGTGGCTGCTGTAGTACTTAACGGATCCGTTGAGATGGTGGAGGCTCTCTACATTACAAACTGGGTTGGTAGCGTCCATTACTGTTAGATTGATTTATAACTAGAATTTGTAAAAAACAAAGCTTTCTGTAATTTAGGAGTATTATGGCAATTATACCAACAGTTCTGTATGTTGATAAGCACCGAATGTTGCACATTCAAGCCCCTTAATTTGCATATGTTAATTCCTTAGCATTGTTATTTGTTTGATTTTTGTTTGTTTTTGTGTTTTCAGGTTATAAATAAAGATGCAATTAATTTCATTGATTTTGGGCTTAAAAGCACACGTTGAGATGATAAAGCGTAGCCAATCATAACAGAGGACTTATATGTTGTGGTTAAGTTTAATCAAATAAAGGAAGGGATTAATTCGGAATTTCTCAAATTGGAGTGAAAATCGGATTGGATTCAATTTTGGATTCTGCATACGTCTCGGTATTTTGGCCATAACTTTCAGCTCAAATATCCGATTGAGGTGATTCAAGTGGTACTAGAAAGCTAACTCAAATTTATACAAATCATTGTGAAATATCATTTTCCCAATTCGGAGCGCCGCATTGCCAAAATCACCCCGCAAGATAGGAACGCAATTCTGGGCAAATCCTATTCCGATTTGGACTTAGGTTTTCTTTATCCTAATTGGACTTGGACTTAAATCTCCGAAATTTATAGGATTACTAGGGCTTCTAGGACTCTCCTAAGCCCTATAAATAGGCCTCTAAGCATTGAGAAAAGACACACCGCTTCCTAGAACTAGAAATCAGAAAATTGTCTTTGGAGCTTAGAAGATTATGAGCGGCTAAACCCCTTCGTGGGGTATTGATGTAACCCTATCCAAGCACAATGGTTTGATTGTATTTAATTTCTAGATTTTCAATTTATGCATGTTGATTGTATAACTATGAGGATTGCTACATTTGATTTATGTTCTTAATTATTAAATGCAATTGTTCTTAAATTCCAAAATCAATATTTGTGAAATTCTTCTCTTGTCTTAGAAAGTATTTTACTTTTATTGATCTCAAATCATTCTTGTTTTCTGTGATTATGAGGATGATGGTTATACAATGGGTTTAATTGACATATTATCAATAGGATTTGATAGGCCATGCCTAGGGAAGACGGATTGTACTACACCCTAGTTTAGTGTAATTTAGGTAGACAATCCGTGCTAACCGAAGATGGGTTACACTTATTCATTGATTGTATGTATCATTTTAAATAATTTGATAATTTATACCTAGGGAAGACGGGTCGTACCGCATCTTAGTGGTTAGGTGGACGATCCGTGCCAACCGAAGATAGATTATGCTTATTCTTTAATAAGGTAGTTTCTTATTTATTTATAACATGTATAGAATGAATTTCTGGGAATAATTATAATTAGCCATTGTTGTGCGGATAGAGGTGAAGTCAATACCCTATACTCTCTCTCTTATTTTAAATCTCTTTTATTTTCATGCACTTTAGTTTTAAAGAAAATCAAAACAAATATCTTTTCAATTAAGTTAATTTTAATCTTTTAAATTTTGATAATAAAACCCCTGCAGTCCTTGAGGTTCGACACCCTCTCTATAGCCGTATCCTACAAAGATTCGTCCTATTGCGAGTGGTTATTTTTATTATTGATATTTTTGGACACAAAAATACCACATCATATGTGACTCTACATTTTCCTTTCCTTGCATAAGCAGTGAATATTCTTCTTTTCATGCAAGCTAATTTTTAAAATTAAGCACTATTTTCACCTTTCTTGTATAATCTATTGCGCTTTATTTTAATGTAATTGATTTGCATGAACTAATGATCAGGGTATGACCTGGTTTAATATTTCTTTTGTTTTTTTCTTAATACTTGTCACTGCTTTGTCTTGAACGCATTCTTATAGATTTGAATAAGGGTCATAGAGCTCATTTACTTCTATTAATTGCAAGCTGGAGGACTGAATCTACTAAACCTCTTGGCAGAAAATAGTTTCTTTTGCATCCCAGTTATTAGATAGTTTGGAGCGGGTTTGTCATTTAGTTAATAATTTCTTCTAGTTTCAGTAGTTAGTTATGGTGAGATTCTTGATAACTAAAGTTAATAAATTTGTATGAAATTTGATCTTAAATTCAGAAATGAAACTTGTTTGCATATGTAAGTAATTTGGTTTCCTGGGTCTGGCTCTGCGATCAATCGCACACGATTGTGCGATCGATCGCAACATCTCAAAGACCTTCTGGTACTGCGATCGATCGTACACGATTATGTGATCGATCGCAAAATCTCGAACACCTTCTCGAACACCTTCTAGTACTGCAATCGCTCGCACACGATTGTGCGATCGATCGCATATTATTTTTTTTATAAATTTTTTAGGACCATTAGGGTCCACTTTGTGGACGCTAATGGTTAACTATTAGCGTCCACTTTAAGTCGACGCTAATGGCTAACCATTAGCGTCGACTATGGCTTCCTTTTACATCACCTTTAGGGTCAAAAAATTGTGACTTTTAGGGTCCATAAAGTGGACGCTAAAAGTTATCATTAGGGTCGACCCTAAGTGAACGCTGATAGATAATTTTTTTTTTTTTTTTTTTTTAGGACCATTGGGGTCCACTTTGTGGACGCTAATGGTTAACTATCAGCGTCCACTATTATTTGAACGCTGATAGTTAATTTTTTTTAAAATTTTTTTAGGACCATTAGGGTCCACTTTGTGGACGCTAATGGTTAACTATTAGCGTCCACTTTAAGTCGACGCTAATTGTTAACCATTAGCGTCGACTATGACTTTCTTTTACATCACTTTTAGGGTCAAAAAATGTGACTTCTAGGGTCGATAAAGTGGACGCTAAAAGTTATCATTAGGGTCGACTTGAAGTGGACGTTGATGATCACACGTATGAGCATTAGGGTCGAACTATTAGCGTCGACACCTTTAGGGTCTAAAAGTCGACGCTGTTGGCAACAACGTCCACTTTAGGACTTTTAGGGTCGACTTAGAGTCGCCCCTAAAGACCTAAATTCTTGTAGTGACTCTAAGATCGCCGAATTGGAGTTAGGGGTTCGTATGACATCGATTTCCATGGGTCTAATCGAATAGTGTGTTAACATATTAATTGCCAAGCAATTAGAATAGATGTTCGGATTGGGATCTGATCCCCATTTCACTCATCGAATAATCCTCTACTAATTATGGCCTCGAACGGTGATGTACAACCTTGGGCCTTATCTAGTCATGGGCCTGCCTGGACTAGAGGGACACTAACAATGACCAGCTTCTTTGGTTATGGTTTGAGCTTTCATTATTGGGATGTCCAATTACTAACATGCACCATATATTTTTTTGACATTGCCGGCACCAACCACCTTGCGCGTGTTATCAAACTTCTGGGGTTCATCTGCTGCAAAATAAGGGGCAAAAACACAATCCTTAGCACATCTTCTCCTCATACGCTTGCATGTTACCACTCTCCTTCATTCCGCCACATGTCCAAAGGGTTATAGAAAACTAAGATGAATGATGAATTGATGAAAGTTGAAACTGTTTATAAAAAACTAAGCATTTCAAAGATGCTTAAACCTCCAAAGTTCATAATAAACATAATACAAATTCTTTTGATATCTTTACAATTATGTAAGAAGTCTTATATATATATATATATAGACTCAGCTCTAACTACTAGGCCAACTAACGACTAATCTCGTAATAGAAATGGGCTATAATATCTATCTACTTTAGATCCATTATACAAATGACATCTTGTTTTGTTTATAAAGTCGAGCTCCAGACTCTTACCAGACAAACTTTTGGGTGGACCAAGATCAAACCTTCGGGTTGCCAAACACCAGATGACATATGACATCTTATATTTCATTTGCTTTCACAATAAAAATAATTTGTTTTGGTGTCTCAGCTATTTTGTTTACTCAAAATATAGCCTTCTTAAAGTTTCATTGATATCAAACAGGAAGCTTTTTTATACATATTTGAAACCAAAGATAGCTACTAGTCAAAATTAATAAAAGGGTTAAACACATTAATTTTTAGTACTTTGTTTAACGACTTAATTTTTCTTACATAGCTAGCCTTCAATTTGTAACGTAATTGTTTCGGAAAAGTCTATATATATACCTTCCTCAAACTATCACCCAATTAACAATGTCTCCCCAAAACTTTCAATTGTAACAATGTTCCCCTTATGACTAAACTATCCTTAGTAAAATAAAAACAAAAAATTCTATAACTTCTAGGAAAAACTTAAAACCTTAAAAAAAAAAAAAAAAAAAAAATCCCAAGTGTGGCAAATTTAAAATTAAAATTGATTTTTTTTTGTTTTTGTTTTATAACTTTATTAAATAAAAGTTTATGTTTTAAAAATCAACAATTTTCTTTTAAGGAAATAAAAATTTTCGTTTTCTAAAACAAAAGTTTTTAAAAAAATGTATTTTTTTTAGGGTTTAAATTAAATTATTTTTTTTTTTAAAAAAAAAAAATCGTTCTTTTTAAATTAAAATTTTTCGTTTTTTTTAATCAAAAAAATTAATTTATATTTTTATTGAATTTGTAGGGGTATTTTTGTCTTATTAGTAAATATATAAACACATTTTTATCTTTTTTCTATCATTGAGAGAGACTTTGACAATGTTTTAGTAGTTTGGGGGAACATTGTCATAGTTAAAAGTTTAGGAGACATTGTCAATTTGATAATAGTTTAAGGGGTACTTAGACTTTACCCTAAATGCTTTTAGCCATCATAAACACATAAATTTATGGCTAAAAACAAAAACATTACTTTGCCAAATATATTCTTTAATTTCAAGCACAACATCAAC
Source organism: Corylus heterophylla (assembly GCA_016403345.1). Classification (NCBI taxonomy): domain Eukaryota; kingdom Viridiplantae; phylum Streptophyta; class Magnoliopsida; order Fagales; family Betulaceae; genus Corylus; species Corylus heterophylla. Next base: position 27,723 of record JADOBO010000120.1, on the reverse strand, counting down.
GTACAATAGTCGCCAGTAAACCATATATGGGTGCTACATTGCTATGAAATTAGTATGAATCACGAGGTCTTATTAATCACTTTAGTTTATATATATGTCCATGCCCCAAAAGGCCAAAACCGAGTGGGGCCCGGGATTTCCTATTATATCCCTGCTGTGCTGCATTATGTGGATTCTTAAAAAGCCGATATTTCCGGCATTATATTAATTTTATGGTTAAGTTAATCTTATAATATTAGTGCACTACAAAGCATTCACATTTCAGATAATACAAAATATTAGTAAAGCAAAAATTCCAGCTGCGACTAACATGCTACTCGTAATTCGTAATTATTTTAAAAACATTTCTTTTGAGAAAGAAACAAAGCTAAAACATATATTTAGTAGTTGACTGACTTTCAATGTTGATAAAAGTAATTAATAAAAAAAAAAAAAAAAAAAAAAAAAAAGCGAGACACGTGGGTTTCACCTGATCATCCAACTTTACCTTTTAAAAAGAGAAATTGGGACAAGAGGCAAATTCCGACGACTTTCCGAGTCGTTTCATAGTCATTTCAACGCCATCCAACAGTCTACTGTAGCTCCCAAAAAAATAGTGATGAACAGTATTTCCCAAAAAAATAAACATCAAAACATTCTAATTTTTTCACTTTTAATATCAAATCATTAACTTTTTATTATTATTCAAATAAAAAAATCACTACAAAACAAAACTTTTTCACTTTTTCATACCACTTTTTCATTTTTTTTATACCAAACATTTTTACTTTTTTTCACATCAATTTACATTAACTACAGTGTTTAGGCCATCCCATTTGCCAAACACCCCCAGATGACATATATATATATATATATATATATATATATATATGAGATATTATATTTTATCTGCTTTCACAATAAAAATTTGTTTTTGGTGTACGTCTCAGCTTTTTTGTTTACTCAAAATATATATAGTCAGATCTTCTTGAACTTTCATTAATACCAGATCGACTGCAAGCTCTTATATCTTTGGTTTCAAAATATATATATTATAATTAATTCTGCAATTCAGGCTAAAGTGTTGAATTGGTTAGATTCGATTAACTAGATAAAGTTGGTGAAAATACTAAATTAAGGCGGGGAGCGATGGACAAACAATCTCTTACCGCCACCGATTTTGTCGATACCCACCTTTAATGGAAACACTAAGACGGATAGCTAGCAGCTCAAAATAAAATTGTTTCCAAATATAATAAGAAATATTATAAACGCTAATTAAAGCAAATAAGTTGCAAAAGTTAGGGAATGAGCAAATGGATAAGCACAAGAACCAAAACAAGGAGCTGAGTCTTTCTCGTCCTCAGAATCTGAATTATTGAAGCTGTGAAACATGTAAAACTAGTACCTACTTTTCAGACATTATTAAAGTTAAAGGTGGCATCGCATGGCCTGTGAAAGCTACTGCAACTAAAATGTTTGGATCCATCGTCAAACATTTGACAATATAGAGGGCCCAGTAGTTATCGTTTCATTACACATCCTCTACTGCGATCCACACACAGACTCATATACACAACCTTCCATATATGCATGACTTGATAGGTGATGCCAAGATCCCACGAAAGTACTTATGTAATGTTGGAAGAAAAGTTGTTGCACGTTTATTTTAGGGATAAATGTAAAATTATTTTTTGTAGTTCACGTCAAATATCGTAATATTAATGTATTTTTGAGAGAGTGAGAGTTTGGGCTATTTTATATATATATATTTTTGTGTGTGTGTATGAGATATAAGTTGAGAAGAATTAATGATCCTATTTTTCATCCGGTAAAGACCTTAAACCGTGAGTGACCTTTTGAGAGGATAATTTTAAGAGTAATGATAAAAATTAAATTTTTATTCCCTTACTATTCTACCCTACTCATGTGATAGCTAGTGTCAATCAACTATTATTTTTTTTTTTGAAAAAAGTGTATATACCCTTTTAATTATCATTCAATTGATAATGTTCTATCAAACTTTTAATTGAGATAATATTTCTTTCAAACTAACAAAAAATTGTTAATGTTTATCAAATAACGAAAATATACTTCATAAAATCTAATAAAAAAAATTCTAAAAAAGAAAAAAAATTTGAGAAAGAAAAAACCAAAGGTGGCCAAGTCACGGCCTCTTGCCGGTTTTTGCATAAAAAACCTCATTGAATGTGTTGAAATATAAATTAAAATATAAAATAATAAAATAAGAAAGAGAAAGAAAAGAGAGCGCGAAAGCGGAGAGAGACGTATGTCTTGTATCTTCAATATATTAAACAATATTACATAACTCTTTATTTATAGAGAGACAGTGAGTGAGCAGTGACCAAGAAACCCTAAAGTAGACCTAAACTAATTAAGAGAGCGAATAAACCTTACAAGGAAATATAATAACAGAGAATAAAAATATTCTAACATAAAGAAAAATAACTTGTTAAGGAAAATATTAATTTAATAAACCTAATTTAGAAAATATAAAATATTCCAACATCTCCCCTCAAACTCAACCTTAAAAGGCATTCAAAGTCGATGGTTGAATAAAGGCAATGCCGGCGAGAAAGGCTGAAAGTGATGGCCGAAGAAATACCGGAGAACGAAGACAATCCGCTAAACGAATCCGGTGAAGTGCCAAGCCGAAATTGACAATGAGGCCAGAGAAAGGAAACTAATCGTTAAAAATCTTGTGAATGGCAAAACCACATTGTACCAAGATTCACTGACAAGAAAGACGAGAAAGGCTTAAAGTGACGGCTTGAGAAATACCGGAGAACGGAGACAAGCCACTAAAAGAATCCGGTGAAGGGCCGAGCCGCAACTGACAATGGGGCTAGAGAACGGAAACTAGCTGTTAAAAATCCTGTGAAGGGCTAAACTGCATTGTGCCAAATTTGCTAATGAATAAAGCCGTGGATGACAACAAAATTGGGAGTTCGTCATAAGAGAATACTAGAAAACACTAGAGAAACGTCATAAGACTTTTATTGAAAAGCACATAAACAGACATGTGGCTCTGATACAATGTTAAAATATATATAAAATATAAAATATTAAAATATGAAAGAGAAAGAAAAGAGAGAGCGGAAGCGGAGAAAGACGTATGGATTACTTCTTGTATATTTTATTTATATTTTAAACAATATTACATAACTTTTTATTTATAGAGAGACATTGAGTAGTGACGAAATAATCTTAAAGTTGACCTAAACTAATTAAAGAAGATAATAAACCTTACAATGAAATATAACAATGGAGAATAAAAATATTCTAACATAAAAAGAAATAACTTATTAAAAAAATATTAATAAATTAACCTAATTTAAAAAATATAAAATATTCCAACAAAATGGACAACTTTCAACACAGGATATGCATGTTAGAAAAAAGTGCCAAGAAAATAAAAGCTCAACGAACTAAGTTTAATTAATAGTCTAATACATATGCATTATGCAAAGATTTTTTTTTATTTTTTAATGATAAACCTCTTACATTAAAATGAGAAGGTAAAATCATTGCGTTTCGGGACTCACACCTCTACTAACAGTATTAGTGACAACCACTTACATTATTAGCAATGACACAATAATTTGTCCCTTATATTCAAATGCCACTTTTTTTTTTTTTACCTTTTATTTGGCGAATCTAGAATGAAAATACAATTTCCGTTTTTAGCTATATGCCATGTATCAGTACGAATTAAAGCTTAAGTAAAACGAAAGAAAAAAAATGAAGTTGTTAAACCACAAGGACTAACCAGCTTTTAACCCAAAATAAAATTATCAATAATTTCAAATAAAAAGTTGTCAATGATTGTTAGAAGAAAAAGCACAAAAGCTAAAAGCAAAGTCGCAAAAGTTATGTTAGTTAAGAGCAGCAAATGGATAAGAAAAAGAACCAAAAGAAGATTTTGGGTAAAATTATGGAAGATGTGAAACACGTAAAAACCTTTCAGACATTATTAGAGTTGGAAGGTGGCATGGCATGGCACGTGAAAGCTATTATGTGTTAAACTACCAATTATCCCAAAAGCTTAAGCTGATAGGAAGATGTAAATTTAATCACTTAATCAATACTTTAACACTCCCCCTCACGTGTGGACTCAAACTCCCTTTTAATAGGTGAGGCCCAACACGTGGAATATTTAATTTAAATGGGGGGTGATTTGACGGAGTCAAGGTTCGATCCCATGATCTTTGGCTCTGATACCATGTTAAACTACCAATTATCCCAAAAGCTTAAGCTGATAGGAAGATGTAAATTTAATCACTTAATCAATACTTTAACATTATGTACCACTTAAAAGTTTGGATCCACTCATTTCTAAGTCTATATATCCTCAAGTCCTCCAAGTAGATTATGTTTGAAGGAAATTTTTGTCCTGTTGTATACATAATATCATCGATTTTGAAGTCTGTTACGTATATATTGCATGTCAAACAAGTATATTTGTCTATAAATGAGAGCATACATAGTATACGGTTTTGGTATTGCGGAAACCAACTTTACAAACATATTTTCATGATACAAATTATTGGAGGCTATTATGATAAAATTTTATCAAGAAATCATCATGAAGACGACTTGTGTTGTACCGACACAAGAAAAAACACTTGCCACATCTGCACTATCACCTAAAAATGATTAGTCATTTTGAAGCTTGTATAGAATCATTTATAAAACCTAATTCCACTTAGTAAAAAAACAATGAAAGCATACATGACATTCTTATATGCTGTATAGAAATATTATAACTTAGCTAGATGAAGCTTGTATATATATGTTTCCAAGTGACAAATTGGAAAGTGCACATAATGCATATATATCTAAGATAATACGTTTTAAGGCTTTCAAATTTAGTGTTTACTTCATAGATCAGTTACGAAATGTTTTTGAGGACTACAAAGTCAAGTGTAGCTGTTATTGTAAACTCGTGATAGAAAATGAAAAAATCGGCTCTATGTGAAAAGTCAGTGATTCCTATATTTATAATATATATGGCCGTATACTAAAAAAGGAGTGGGTTTGGGATTTCCAAGTGTTGAGGATGTGATTGCTTTGTTGGGATTTTAGAAATCCTGAAATAATGGATGGTTGCATCTATCCTTTATACATTATTCGATTTCTACAGTAATCTAAAAATGTCAAACGAGTATGATCACTAATTGGACATTTTTTTTTTTTTTTAGTTTTATATTTATTTTTTCCTCTCCCTCTGGTCCTCAAAGTAGACATTTTGCTTTGTGATCCACACACAGACTCATCAACAGGATAACATGGACGGCCAATAGTTGTGGTTTCATTGCACATTCTTCTATTGCATGCGATCCACACACAGAATCATCAACAGGATAACATGGAGGGCCCAGTAGTTATGGTTCCATTGAACATTCTTCTATGCGACCCACACACACAGACTCAACAGTATCACATAGAGGACCAGTTATCGTTTCAGCGGTTGTTGAGGTGTTATTATCATTTGATTTGTCCGGCAAGGGGCAGGACTTTGTGGTCTTCATACTGTGAAGACTAGGAGCTCTGAATCTCTGGTATAATATTCAAAGCCAGTTTGAAATTGTGTTAATAAATAAAAATTTATAATAAAAAGAGTTTTATTATAAAAAAACTTTAATTTTTAATTTTTTTCAAAAAGGGCATTTTGATTTTTATATTTTAAGTTTTTAACCAAACCGACTAATTAATTTTTGTTTAGCACAATTTTTTATATACTAAAAATACTTTTTAACTTTGCTTTAAGTCTGATTTTGCTGTTGTTGCTATGGTTCTTAGTGATTCAAATGGTAATATCATCCAGGCGATTACTAAGCTTCTGTCTACCACAAATGCTGTCATAGGAGAAGCTCAAGCGACTATTTTAGCTATCCAATTAGCAGCTTCTTTTGGGGTATACTCTCTCATTCTAGAAGGGCATACAATCAACATCATCTTAGCCATTCAAAATCTGGATCTCTTCAAGGATTGGAACTTTGCTTCCATTATTTTGGATATCAACTTTTTCTTACTATCTTTTTATAGCTGGAAAGCTAATAAAGTTTCTAGAAGTGCTAATGTTCAGGCACATTTGGGCTGCTTTCAACCTAGTGCTCGGAAGTATTCTCAATTGGTTTCCCATTCTTTCTTCCATTCGGATCAAAAATGGAGAAGATCCCCCTTGTAACTTTTTCCTCATTTGCTTAAAAAAAAAAAAAAAAAAAAGGCAACCGGCAATTAATAGATAGGATTGTTCTCAGATTAAAATTATTAATAAGAAGATTTGAAAAATAATCACGAAGTCTTAACTGTTAAATATTATGAGAACACACCCGACAAACTAAAGTCTTCAATTCAACAAGCTAATCGTATTCATAAGTAACAAAATGTTTAAAAAAACATTGAAGATTGGCGTCAGAGTGTTGTTTAATAAGAGAAACTCAGAAAAAATGAAAAAAAAAAAGAAAAAAAGAAAAAAAGGGGCATTATTAAAGTGATTCAGATATGCCACTCAATTTTTCAAATTTTTAAACTTCAAACCAGTCGTATATTAGCGCTCGCTCTCTCCCTCTGAAAGAGCTCTCCCTGGAAGATCCTTCCCCCCTGAGACAAAGACTCCCCCCTAGTCTCCCCCTCCTCCTCCCACTTCCCCCCCCCACCCCTATCTCCCTCCTTCTTCCTACCCCCCCCATGGATATTGAAGCTCTCATTGCTCGGACAGCCGCCTCTCTCTGGGAAGACCCCACATCTCAAATAGAAACTCTTCCCCATAATACTAATCCTGCTGAAATCCTCCCGTTAGTAGGACATATCATATCCCAAAAAACCCACAACAACCACTCTGTTAATGCAGCCCTTCAAAGAGCTTGGGACTTTGCTTGCCCTTTCTCTTTTGCAGCTCTTGGCCCAAACAAGTTTCTGTTCAAATTCAGTAAACAAGAACATATTGATAGAATCCATAGGCTTGTCACTTGGAATGTAAATGGCTCTTTGCTCACTCTTCAACACTGGCATCCACAGGCAACTTTGGGAGAGTTGACAAACAAATTTTTTCCCTTCGGATTCAGTGCATGGACTACCTCGGTTCACATGTCTCTTAAAAATGCCATTGCTATTGGGAAGGGCACGGGAAACCTCCTTAAGGTCGAAGAAAACAGTGGTGATAAACGGGCCTTCGGAGCTATCTTAGGCTGCTGGTTGAGATCGATGTCTTCACTCCTTTGAACCCTGGATTCCAGCTCCGAGAGAGCATGGAGAGCCAACTTGGATCTCCACGAAGTATGAGAGATTGGACATCTACTGTGTCCGTTGTGGCGAATTGGGCATTCTAATCTAAACTGTCGTGCACCTCCGTAAGAAAGCTTCCCGATAAGTATTCCATTTCTCTCAAAGTCAATTTATTCTCAAATTTGCATCCCATGCGTGCGGAGCTTGGGGCTATTCGGATGGCGCTCCAGCTCCACTAACCTCAACCATGGTCTTTGAGTCAACTCAGCAAAAGGCCCGAGTCCCAATCACCTCAACCAGGCCAATCTCACCCACCTAACCCCTTCCTCTCTTACTCCATCGTAAATCGAACGCAGCCCACTACACCTACCACTGTTCTCCTTACCCAAAAAAGCAACTCTAGTGCACCCCTCACCTCATTAAATGCTCATTTGGGAAACTCCCCCACTGCTAAGAGACCTGACCCCTCCTCTTTACTTGAACCCCTTCTCATCAACCACCCCATCCTACAAACCACTACCATAGATAACTATCCCTCTCCTGAAACCCCAATCAATCTAGTTCCTGGTTCCCTCTCCATTGACCTCCAACTTTTCCATCCAGGGCCCCACAAATCTGCTGCAGAAAAAGCCCAAAAAAATTCCCATGTAACCCATACCAAAAACCAACCCACCCCTCTAAAAAGCCCAACTAACTCCACGCCACCAACTGATTTTCAAAAAATACCAGTTTCCCCCGCCAAAACCTCACTCAAAAAAACAGCCCACAACAGATCCTCTCCCTACCCCTCTAGACATCCCAAACCGTTTAAACCTCTCCACAACAAGAAAGAACCCTCAAATGTCAACCCCACCTCCATAACCACTCAGCTTTCCAGAAAAAGGAAGTGTAGTCTTGGTGCCTCTGGTTCTCTCAAAAAAGGCTCTGACTCCAACCTCCATGGAATCCTACCCGAAGATATGGACACTACTTACCAAATGGACACCTTGGCTAATCCCACCAGTCTTGTCACCCCCCCTCACCTTCGAAATATCATCCAAACCTCCCGAAAGAACAAACAGGCAGCTGCTCCTCCCTCTCCTATTCTCAGAAATTTCTCTTTCTCAGGGGACAATGATATGTCCCCAAAGAACATATGAAGATCCTCTCTTGGAACTGCAGGGGCTTTCGGGCCAGCTGCAGTTCGGTCCCTGCGGATGCTTATCCGCGAAAACAGCCCTGACATTCTTTTCCTCTCAGAAACCAAATCCTCCCCCTCTCTGGTCTCAGCTTCTCTCAATCTTCTTGGTTTCTACTTAATGTCTCAAGTTGCCCCTATCGGTTCTAGTGGTGGTCTGGTCCTTGCTTGGCGCCCTGGAATTGATTTAGAATGTTTTATCACAAACAAGAATAACATCTCTGCCTGGTGTTATTCTGATCCCCCCCATTCCCCTTGGATCCTTTCTTGTATATATGGCCCCCTTGTAAGAAAGACAAAACTGCTTTTTGGGACTCTTTCACCACTGTTGGTGAAGCTTTTGTTAGTCTGTGGCTTTGTATTGGGGACCTCAATTTTGTGCTTGATCAATCGGAGAAACAAGGAGGTTGGCCTGTTGCTAACTCCTCCACTTGCCCCTTCAAACTGTTTATTGATCAATTTGGCCTTGTTGACCTTGGTTTTGCTGGAAACCCTTTCACTTGGAGTAACAATAGGAAAGGTTATGCCTCTATCAAAGAAAGGCTAGATAGAGGTCTAGCTTCCCTCAGCTGGATACATCTGCACCCTGAGTACTCCCTCATTCATCTCCCTGCCACAACCTCTGACCATCACCCCATTTCCCTCAACACCAACTACAATACTACCCTGCTGCCTAGACCTTTCAGATTTGAAGAATTTTGGACTAGAGATCCCTCATGTGAGTTTGTTATCAATGCAGCCTGGAACCAGCCGGTTTATGGCTCCCTAGCTCCTCCTAAACCAGAAATTAAATCACACCAAAGCCTCTCTCAAAAGATGGAATTTCCTTCACTTTGGAAATATTCAGTCCAAAATCAAAGCAACTAAAGCTAAAATTGATGAGGTCCAACAGCTTCTTCCCTGTCCTAAATCCTGTTCCTTAGAGGCTAACTTGAAGATAAACCTTGATGAGCTTCTCATCAAAGAGGAGATTCTCTGGAAATCGAAATCCAGAGAAGTTTGGTTTACTTGCACTGATCTCAACACTAAATTCTTCCACACATCCACCATCATCAGAAGGAGAGCCAATGCAGTGAATTTCCTTAAATCTAGAAATGGGGGTTGGGTTTCAGATAGAGCAGAAATTGGTGGAAATTTTGTTTCACATTTCACCAACTTGTTCTCTTCCACCTCTCCCCATTGAAGAAGAGCTCTGAACCTTTTCAACCCCACCATAACCGAAGAAGAAAACTGTCCCTTTGCTCTATCCCCTAGAAGCGAGGTGTTTCAAGCCCTCTCTAGTCTTGGCTCACAAAAAGCTCCTGGTCCAGATGGATTCACTGCCCTCTTTTACAAAAGATACTGGCCTACTGTCAAAGGAGAAGTCCTGGAGTGTGTCTGGAATTTTTTCCAGAATAAGCAGTTGAGCCAAGAGCTGAACCACACCTTCATCACTTTGGTCCCCAAGCTTAATGGGGCTCACACAGTTGATCAATTTCGGCCCATAAGCCTCTGCAATATTGCCTACAAGATCATCTCAAAAATCATAGCAAATCGGCTGAAAGCTTTGCTCCCTAAGATTATTTCCCTCTCCAGTCTGCTTTTGTGCGAGGGAGAAATATCCAAGACAATTCCATTTTAGCCCATGAACTATTGCATTCTTTCAAGAACAAGAAAGGTAAAGGAGGTTTCATGTTTCTGCATATGGATATGGAAAAGGCGTTTGATAAAATGGAATGGCCCTTGATTCTGGCAGTCATGAAGAAGTTGGGTTTCCATGCCACTTGGATCAGTTGGATTGCTTCCTGCATCTCCTCCCCCTCCTTCTCCATTCTCATAAATGGCAGCCCCTTTGGCAAGTTCCTTCCTGGAAGAGGGTTGAGGCAAGGAGACCCCCTTTCCCCTTTCCTCTTCATCTTGGGTTCAGAAGTGCTATCCAGATTATTGTTTAGAGAAGAAAGTCTTGGTTTATTAAAAGGCATGAAGATAGCCAGGAGATCCCCTGCCATTCATCATTTGCTGTTTGCAGATGATCTGCTTATCTTTGGAAAGGCATCCCTCCACAAGCTAATCAGATTAAAACTGTTTAGACAAATATTGTGCTTGGTCTGGCCAATCCATCAACAACGGAAAATCCTCTATCAGATTTAGCAATAATACCAAACCCTCCACCTGGTCCTCCATCCTAAATATCCTTCCTTTCAACCCTAATCCTTCTTGCTCTATTTATCTAGGGCTCCCCTTTCTCATAGGTAGATCAAAAATTGCAGCCTGCCAAAGCATCTTAGAAAAGGTCCAGAATAGGATAGAAGGTTGGAGAGCTAAGACCCTCTCCCAAGCTGGTAGGTTAGTTCTCATTCAAGCAGTGGCAGCAGCCATCCCCTCTTATGCTATGAGTACCTTTTTGTTGCTCGCCAAAGATTAGCAAAAGCTTGACCAATTGTTCAAGAACTTCGTGGGGTTTCCTCCTTCAAAACCAGAAATCTCTCTCTAAAATCTTGGGACTCTCTCTTGCCGAGAGATCTTTGGAGGATTGGGGATCAGGAAAATGAGAGAAGTCAATCTTGCTCTCATTGCTAAGCTTGGTTGGAAGCTCCAAAACAACTCAGACTCAATGTGGGTGCAGCAGCTCAAAGGTAAGTATTTTCCTTCTAGAACTTTTCTCTCCCCCTCTTCCCATTCTTCCCCCTCTTGGCTATGGCAAGGCATCCTCTCTTCTCAACCTATCATTTCCGAAGGAGCCTGCCATAGAGTCCACTCTCTGTCCAGTTTCTCTTGTTGGCATTCCCCTTGGATCCCTTCTATCCCCTCCTTCAGGCCCTCTCCTCTCTCTACAACTTTCAATTCCACTCCCCAAAATATCTCTGACCTTATCAATCCTAATGCTACCTGGAATACCCCCCTCCTCCTCTCTACTTTTGACTTACATAGTGTTAGGGAAATCCTTAAAATCTCTATCAGTAGCTCCCCTTGTGATGATTTTTTCTGGCCTCTCTCCCCGTCTGGAAAATTCTCCACTAAGTCAGCTTACAAAATGATCAGCTCCCCCAGAGTTTCCTCTCATTCCTCCCCTCTTAGTGCTTTCTCCTGGAAGCTGTTGTGGAACCTAAAGCTGAATGCCAGGCTCAAATCCTTCCTGTGGAAAATTGCCTGGGATATTATCCCTTCTAAAGCCAGACTAAAGGCCATTTTTCCTATCCCTCCTTCAGAGGCCCTTTGCCCCCTGTGCAAGGTTGAAGAAGATTCCCTTCCCCATCTTTTCTTCAAGTGCTGTTTTGCCCGAATTGCCTGGAGAAATTCTTTCTGGCCTATGGACTCCATGGCTTGGTCCTCCATGAATCTCCCTAGTTGGATCAAGGGGATCTTAAATCCCCATATTACGTTTGGCATTCCTAAAGCTGAGTCTCATCTTTTCCAAATATATGCTGCTGTTTTTTGTGATATGTTATGGTTTAGCAGGAACAAAGCTCTTCATGAAGGGGTAATTCCAGATATTGCCAAACTAGCTCTCTCCATAAAAAAGACCTCTCTTTCTCATGCTGCAGCTTGGTTATCTGTTTCTCCTAGAGAAATAGAAGTTTGGTCCCCTCCCCATGAAGGCTATCATAAGATCAACTTTGACACAGCAATTAGAGAGAATTTCTCTGCTCAAGCAGCCGTTTGCAGAGACCATAAAGGCAATATCATTAAAGCTATCTCCAAGATCGGTCCTCCTGCTCTCCAAACACTGGGAAGCACAAGCGACATCACTGGCAGCCTCTCTAGCGTTGTCTTTGAACCTCAAAGAACTTCACCATCGAAGGAGACTCCCTTATTGTTATCACAGCTCTCAATCATCCTCTGATCATCCAAGATTGGCACATTGAAAAGGCCATAAAAGATACCTTAACTCTTCTCCCTCCTTCCCCTCAGTGGGAAGCAAAGAAGATCAACAGAAGTGCAAACTTCTGCGCCCATCATGTAGCTTATTGGGCCGCGGCTAGAGTCCACTCTGGCTGCATTCCCATTTTCCCTCACTCTCCTCTCCCTCCTTACTGTAGTGGTGCTGCACCACCTTCTGTTTTTTTTCCCCCATGAGGGTTGTATGTTCTTGTGTTTCTAATGCAAAGTTTGGTACAAAAAAAAAAAAAAAAAAGATATGCCACTCATGTGATGGTACTTTTTTCTGTGACAATTATATCATCCGCATAAATGACACGAAACATGTGAATACCATCCTTTGTGAAACATAAAATGATATATATATATATATATATATATATCAACCAGAGAACCGATAAATCATGCCTTCATAAGTGATTGAGAAAGACGATTAAGGGCTTGTTTGGGTATGCGCTAGAGAGGCTTAAAAGTGCGTTTAACACACAAAAAATTAGTCTGAAGAGAAAAGTACAAGTTTGGCAAAAAAAAATTTGAAAATGCTTTTAAGAGTTGAAAAAACCTAAAAATTGCCAAAAAGCTTTTTTTGCAAAGTTTAAAAATGAAGCTTTTGCTAAAAATCGTTTTTTTAACTTAAAAGTTCTATTTCTCAAACATAATCATAAACATGCTCTAAATCAAGTTGTTAGTGCCTGCTTTGAACCATAAATAGACCGGCTAAATTTGCATACATAGTCTAGATGTTCAGAATTGATGAAACCACGTGGTTTTTCCATAAAGACAGTTTTTCCAAGTGTGACATGGAAAAAGAACACTATTATGATAAATGAGATTTTGATATAATGATAATTTTGCAAGTCACATCACCATTAGAGAGACAAAAGAAAGATAAAAGTCTTCCTTCTAACATTATTATGCTTAATGGGATAAGGATAATTTCCATTTAATTAGGAAAAAAAATTTAATGGTGTATATGTATAGAGATTCATAAGCAATGTATGACAGGATATGGATAGAGATCCATTAGCAATATTGTATGACAGGATAATAAATCAACAATAGACTGATCAGCTAAATGAGATGGACAAATACCTATATAGAAAGAGATGTATAGCAGGATAATACATTAGCAATAGGTTGACAAGTAAATAGGAGACGGACAAATAGCTGGATAGAGAGCTATGCATGTATGACAGAATATTAAGTCAACAATAGAGTGATAATTTAAAATGAGACGGACAAATACGTGTGTTTAGAGAGATGCACTTACAGGATAATAAATCAAAAATATATGTGATTTATTAGCTGCTCAGAAAAATATTTTCACACACCATGTAGTAGTAATTCGCAGAAATTTTTGCGCGTTAGCTATCACTTCGCTCTCTGAATTAAGGAAGGTCCGGGTTTTATAAATTATTAATCGAAAAATTAAATTTATTATTTTCTATTATGTAAGAAGTACTAGGGATCTCTTGTTTTATGGTCCACACAAAAACAGACGGGTCAGAAGAAAAAAATCCTCAATAAATATATATATATATATATATATATATATATATATATAGGGATTGATTTCTACCATAAAAAAAAAAAAGAAAAAAAAGAAAAGAAAAAAAAAAACAATATGGCATACCATTATTTGTACATGTAATGTTAAGAGGTGTTACATCTAATCTAATCAAATTGTGCCACGTGTCCTATAATTAATTTGTTACTTTTTACCAAAAAAAAAAAAAAAGAAGAACAAAAATTAAAAATTTTGGAGCCACCCGCTTGGCCAGCCGCCCCCTTTGGCCATGTGGTGGTCGATCACCCCCATCTGGCCCGTTTGGGGGTGGCGAGCCACCCATGGCCGAAACCACCAACAGTGACTGAAACCACCCCCAATGGGTTTGGGGGTGGTTTTGGCCACCCCTTGGGGGCGATAAGATTGAACAATACCAAGTCCCAAACCAGTTCCTCCTTGCCTAACTTTGTCAGAAAGTGATGAAGGTGGAAGGATATGATGAGTTTATGCTTGCATCTGCATTCAACCATTTGATGGGATATGAGAATGTTGCAAGTGGATTTTGGCAAAGAATGCTAAGCTTAGAAAGTTTTGGTTGGACAACTTCAAAAACCACGGAAATTAGAATTTGCGTATTATCAATATATAGTAAGATACTAATTAACTTGGATGGTAGTTCTTTGGTCAAAATATTGTAATATTTGTGGTTGAATTTTAGAATTCATGGTAATATTTATGATGGAACTTGTGTCGGTGGTTTGAATGTATTTTTGGATGTTATTTATGGCTCAACCAAAATGAAATTATGACTATTGTTAGTCAATTTGTATATTTTAATCAAACATAATTTTTAATTTCGTCTTTTAAATTATTTTATACTAATATTTATATATTGTAAATAAAAATTACATTTTATAGGTTAATATAATTAAATAAAAAAAATTTTGATTTTCCGTGCACGTGGTAAACATCGTAAAATATTTTCGAAAAAAAATATTTTCAGAAAAAATAACTTCCCTGAAAATATTTTTCGACGAAAACTATTTTACATCGAAGTAAACGGAGCCTTAGTCTAAAAATGTCAAACGAGTAATCAGTAATTGGCCATTTTGTTTTTTAGTTTTATATTTATTTTTTCTTCTCCCTCTGGTCCTCAAACCGTAGACATTTTGCTTTGTGATGCACACACAGACTCATCAACAGGATAACATGGAGGGCCCAATAGTTATCGTTTCATTGTTCTTTCTTCTGTTGTGATCCAATCACAGACTCATTTACACAACCTTCCAGATATGCATGACTTGATAGGTGATGTCAAGCTTCCACGAAAGCACTTATTAATGTTGGCAGAAAAGTTGTTGCACGTTTATTTTCAGAATAAATGTAAAATTGGTTGTTGTGTCGCAATATCGATGATCTAAATCTATATATATGTATTTTTTGTATTTTTGGGTTTTACAATAATTATTATGACCGTATGCTGAAAAAGGAGTGGGTTTGGGTTTTCCAAGTGTTGAGGACGTGATTGCTTTGTTTGGATTTTAGAAAAAATCCTGAAATAATGCTTTTATCTATCCTTAATTTATACATAAGTTGATTTCTTCAGTTAACTTAATCTAAAAATGTCAAACGAGTAATCACTAATTGACCATTTGTTTTTTAGTTTTATATTTATTTTTTCTTCTCCCTCTGGTCCTCAAACTGTAGACATTTTGCTTTGCGATCCACACACAGACTCATCAACAGGATAACATGGAGGGCCCAGTAGTTATGGTTTCATTGTACATTAATTCTTCTATTGCGATCCACACACACAGACTCAACAGGATCACATAGAGGACCAGTTATCGTTTCAGCGGTTGTTGAGGTGTTATTATCATTTGATTTGTCCGGCAAGGTTGGGCGGGACTTTGTGGTCTTCATACCGTGAAGACTAGGAGCTCTGAATCTCTCTCGTACAATATTCGAAGCCTATTTGAAATTGTATTAAGAAATGAAAATTGATAATCAAAAAGAGTTTTATTATAAAAAACTTTAATTTTTAAAAGTGCATTTTGATTTTTATATTTTAAGCTTGTTTACCAAACCGACTAATTTTTTGTTTAGCATAATTTTTTATATACTAAAAAAATTAGTATATAAAATTAAATGGGCAATTTTGGGGAGATTGTCAGCGATTCTGATCCATACAAACACCAAACAGGCTATTACTAGGTGACGTAAGCCACCGAAGCACTTCTTACGTAATGTTGGAAGAAACTTCTTGCACGCATGAGTCTATATATAGTAGTCTTCTGCAAGGTTGAGTATCACAAGTTCCGTTTCCTTTGGCTGCTCAACTGGCTTCATTTGATAGTAAGTGTTTCAAGCATCTCTTATAAATTAATCTTCGGCATAATTGTTGCGGTCGTCGCCCTTACTTGGCATTTTTCCTCTTTCTTATAACCGTTTATCTTTTATTAGTTAACAGATATGGTATTAGTTACCGTTTTCCTTTCTTGTAATCCATAAATCATATCTTAATTTCGTATTCCTCATGATATGGTGGCTAATTTGCACTGATTTACTATTTCGCAAATTTGGTAGAGTAAAAGCTTATGAAACATGGCGACCCGAACAGGTCGGAATTTTATTTATCCTTTTCGACTTCTGATTCGACGGGAATTGGAAGCAAGATAATCTATAAGAGTAAAGTTATTTAGTAAGCTATAATTTGACTGTTATATAACTTGATAGTTATTAGATCAACATGCATTTGTTAAAAAAAAGAAAAGATAATTAATTTTTATTATCACGTCATCTTAATTGTATTGAAAATCATATAGCAATTTACAAACTAACATTACTCTTTGAATAACAAACCAAGACGACATCTTGTTACATCTTGCATATATTCACAGTCGGATCTTCATCAGATTCGGTGGTGATTGGCCGTCGGTCCTGGTGTTATGAGATATTGCACCAGGCCACTAGGTATGATAGGGGTGAAATCACCCAACAAGATCTACTGGCGATTGGAGAGCTGAGATATCTCATACTCTGTTGCTACATCATCTGGCAGCGATTGTCTGCCAAAACTCCTAAAAATCCTACACGCTCAATCTTTGACCACCACCACACAATCAGCAAAGTCGTGGTGGGAGCTTTTTCCTTTATGTTATTGATGTGAACCTCACAAACTCTAACTAGACTCGATCTTTTTCCCATATTAAAATACTCTTATAAATCCACTCATTACAAAATATCATTTGTACAATTTAGTGTCACCTTTTCTTAAAAATATTGCCATAGAAGGGAAAAAATATTGTTCAATTTTTTCTTTCTACTTGTTCAATTTTTAGAAATTCTGATTATGCCCATATGCAAGTATGGGAGGTTTGTATAATCAGGGGTGCGCTTAAAATGGAGACATCTCTGGCCGGGTGGTAGACCACATATAAGGTCCTAGCTAGCTTATATGTGGTATGGTCCTAGCTTTGATCTATAAGGTTTTTAACTCTTAAACACAAAACTTATCTTTCTCTTATGCAATCTCTTGGTCTAATCAAGTACTTACACCCTTTGTCTTTGATTCTTGATTGTCTTTACTTTTCGTCTCTCTAGCTAGGTTGTACGTACTTTAAAAACTTGGTAATAAAATTATTAACATTTGAAAAATTTATCCTAAATTTCTATAACATATATATCTAGCTTCTTAAAATAATTAAACTAATAGTACTAAATAACAGGATGTTTATCAATCAATAACAGAATAATTAATAATTAACAAAAGTAGTATAGTTGTATTTACTTTTTTTTTTTTTTTTGCATGTAAAAAGATTCTTGAATTTAACATTATAAGATCATTATATATATGGGAGGTCTCTCTGATCATTTAATCAATACCAATCCCCCCATATGCTTCATAAGGGAGGTCTTTAATTAGTTAATTGAACAGAATTACTGTTATAAATCATCATTATCCATAAACTTAAAGTATTCCAAAATAGAGAATTTGTTTTTTTGACATGTCCACACAAGAGGGGGAAATAAGGTTTTAACTAGTGACCTCTGCTTCATTAGGCGTTGTCTCTAGCTGATTGAGCTACTTTTTGAGGAATAAAATAAAGAATTTGTTGATGTTGCATAGATATACCTACTTTTCGTAGCCGTCACTCTTCATCTACTCACCTAATTAGGAATTCTATATATATAGTAATATTATCAGATTGATTATGTATTAATTTATTTATTTTCTATCTCATTTTATTTCCAAATAAACAAGAAAAAAAAGGGGGAAGAAGCTGCTATGAACAAGCCTTAAGAAGAACCCGAGCAGATAGTGTCAAAGGAGCCAAGCACTAGTACTAATTAGTAAGAGTAAGTGCTTGATCTCTTATTCTCTTTCATCATATGTAGTCACATATGTTAAATCTCTACTTTTTTAAAAAGTTTGTGCTTATAGGAAGTGATAAATTTAATACTCTTTTTTAGGTATGGGTTTAAACTTGCTTTTAATAAGTGCGGTCCAACATGTGAAATATTTAATAAAAATTAGGTAGATTGTCACACCTCGATCTCACAACGATACATATATAAATCATCAATTTCTCTTTATAACACTTTTATAAGTACTATATATATACCTTTAATACAAATTCCCACAAAGATGAACGAGTAAAGGTTCGAATATGTTAAGATTGCGAATATACCAATGCGTTTGTGCCAAAACTCTAATTAATAAGTTTTTTTTTTCTAAAAAAAAAAAAAAGAAAAAAGAAAATTCCAGGGGAAAGATTACCAACATAAGATGAATACCAAAAATGCCAAATGCAACATGCATGACTAATTGATAAGTGAAGGTCATGCTTCCACGTATAATTTTGATTTTTGATTAAATTAAACACGTACCTCATTAAATCCATCTCAATTTCCCTTGTATTTTTAAATCACAACTAATTAATAAGTAATAACAATTCCGACCCATTTCTTAAGTGCTTGGGAAAATAAAATTTAATTCGATGGGAGGCCTTACATATATAATATGCCTTTTTTTTTTCTTTTTTTTTTTTGGGTTTTGCATTATTGTTTTGATGTAATATATATGACGGTATACTGAAAAAGGAGTGGGTTTGGGATTTTAATTCGGACGGTTACTATGCCAAAATTGCTCCGCAATAAAAGGACACAAATTTGGACGAATCTTATTCTGATTTCAGACTTCTATTTTGACTGGGAGGTAGACCTCCAAATTATCTAGGTTTAATAGGGCTTTTAGGACTTCCTTAAGCCTATAAATAGACCTCTTTGTATTTAAAAAAAGATATAGAATTCTAGAGAGCAAAATTCTACAGTTTTTCTCTTTGTAGTTTAGATTTTCTTTAGATGTAGGTTTTATTTTTATGTGGAGCTAAATTTTCAACTAAGGTTGGGGATGAAGCTTCACTGATGAAGAACATCAATACTTTCATGTAAGTCTTTATTTATCTGATTTTATTGGATTTAATATTTCAATTGTTATCTTTTCAATGTGTAGAGTGATTCTTGGATATCTTTTGTGATTCAAGGATACATTTGATGATTTAAGATAATTTCACATAATTGATTGCTTGATTTTATTTGCCTAAATAATTGGATATCCCTTGTGATTTGTTCTACGGATACATTTGGTGTACATGCTTTTGATCGCATGACAACTGGCGAGGGGCTGGACTTTCTTGTTTTCACAATTGTTTTATTGTATTTTTCTTTCTTTTAGTGTTTTTTTGATTTTACATAGATATTATTTTTTGAAAAGGCAGAAAAAACCTTATTCTACGGGTCTTTAAGAAAAAAAGTAAAAAATAATATTCACGAGAAAAATAGTAAGAAAACATCGGAAGAAGAAGAAAACGATAGCATGCATTCCTCAAGATTTATATATCTAAATAAGTCTTGGGAAGTTTATTCATTTACTCGGCTGGTAGGTAGGCTCCATAAAAAATCTCTTATATTTAATATTCAAATTGTTAGTAATTTGAACAAAATATTGGTGGAAGTCTCAATTCAATTAGGATCGCCACTAATTTGGAATGTAAACAATTTAAGCATAACATTGCTTGGGCGGAACTACATGCCCCCCATGGGGCAATATAGTCGATCCCCAAAAATTTTAAAAACAGTCCTTAAAATTTTTTAAAAATTAAAAATTTACTCATACATTTTTTAATTTTGCTCCCTCAAACTCTATTTACCCCTAAATATTTTTAATTTGTCATCTCAAACTCCAAATACTAGTTTCGCCCTTGCTTAGGAGTCTATATACTAGCTAGTTTGACCAAATAGATTTTGAACTATCCACCCGGCATATATATATATACACACACACACACACAAGCAAATTTTAAGCAGAAAATTGCATATCCTTATCCTCTGGATCAATAATAGTTGGAAATAAATGACATGTTGGGTGACGTCAGCCTCCTACGAAAGCACTTCTTACGTCATGTTGGAAGAAAGTTCTTGCGCGTTTATATACACTGCCCTCTCCTGCAGGCCGGCTACAAGGTTGATGTGACGTCCCACATTGCCTGGGTATGGAGATGAGGATGTGCTTAAATGTATACTACACCCCTAATGACAACAACGCGTTTTAAAGCCGTGATGGTCATGATCCCATCAGAACTCAGCAGTTAAGCGTGTTTCTCCTGGAGTAGTACCAGGATGGGTGACCACCCTGGGAAGTCTGGTTCGAGGGGAGCCAAAAGCGGACAATATTATGTGTCATTGGGGTGGAATGTTACATATGGTATCAGAGTCATTGCCCAGCCTGAGATGGGGGGAGCGTGCACAAGCCCATGGAGGTTGCTAGCGGGCACTCGCTGGGATGGACGTCAAGAATGGGCTAATCCCATGAGGGTCGCCAGCGGGGATGCTGGGTCCTAAGAGGGGGTGATTGTGACGTCCCACATTGCCTGGGTATGGAGATGAAGATGTGCTTAAATGTATACTACACCCCTAATGACAACAACGCGTTTTAAAGCCGTGATGGTCATGATCCCATCAGAACTCCGCAGTTAAGCGTGCTTCTGCTGGAGTAGTACCAAGATGGGTGACCACCCTGGGAAGTCTGGTTCGAGGGGAGCCAAAAGCGGACAATATTGTGTGTCATTGGGGTGGAATGTTACAGTTGAGTATCACAACTTACCAAATACAAAGATTTGAGTATCAAAAGTTCTGTTTCCTTTGGCTAGCTTCTCAATTACTGGCTTAATTTGATAGTAAGTGTTTCTCCAACATCTCTAATAAATTTCGGCATATATAATTGTTGTTGTCATCGTGCCCTTAGCATTTTTCTCTTTCTCATTATCTTTAAATTCTTTTATTAATTAACAATAACCAGTTACAACCCTTCTTTTCCTTTCTTGTAATCCATAAATCATATGTTTGATATTTGGCATAATTGTGGCGGCAACAATTCACCGGAGGTGCGACATCTTGCACTCAAGGCCCGATCTCCATCAGCTTAGTGGTGATTGGCTGTGGGGTTGGGAATTTGCTGATGGTCACATAGATATACCTACTTTTTAAGTTGTCAGTACTCTTCATCTACTCATGACCCAATTAGGAATTCTATATATATAATCACACTGATTATGTATTATTAATTATTTATTTATTTATTTTCTATCTCATTTTTTTTCCAAAGAAACAAGAAAAAAAAATGCAAGAAGGTGGTATTAACAAGCCTCATGAAAGAAGACAACAGGAAAAGATGACAGCAGCAAGGAGTGAGACATTTCCATCAGCAAGTAATCCTCAAAGGGCTTCTTCTGGACAAGCTATCAATCAACAAAGATCCTATTCCTTTCCATCATGTCCTACACACTTGGATCAAGGAGCATCTGATAGTTTAACAAATCACAGACATGTAGCTAATGCAGGAGATGATAGCGTTCAGGCTCTAGGGGCGCTTCTCGTTAAAATTCAGCCTTCTTTAAGCTCTCTTCTACAAGATTTGGCAAACTGGGACGCAGCTAGGTCTTTACCGGCGCCAAACTTTGACAAACCCCAAGAAACTAGCTCACTTGCAAAGACATCACAAGAAGAGCTGGAGCATATAGTGTCAGAGGAGCCAAGCCCTACTGATTGGAGTAAGTGCTCCATCTCTCAATTCATAAAACGTATATCAAGATCGATATGTTCATGTGTCATTTTTCCCTATAAATTTACATGTTTTTGCTTTTGAAAATATCTGTCTGATTTAATCGATACCAAGCACCCATATGCTTCATGTGGTAGGTCTTTTAGTGTTTGAACACAATTACCATCATAAATCATCATTATCCACTGTGTTGACGGATAAAGATAAGAAGCAATCTCACTCAAACTCAAGAGATAAGAAGGCTAGAAGATTGATTGATGATAACGTGTGATCACTTTGATATGATAGAATAGATGCAGGACTCTAATATTCAGCTTACAGTTTATCTTGTAATATTAATGAAAATCCAGCTCATGGGTAAGTGAGGAGAATTACATTCAATCAAATCTCTGTGTTCTCATATCCACAAACTTAATTATTCCAAAATAGACAATATTTTTATGTTCCTTGTTGTGCATGCACTTGTAAGGCTTGTATCCTACATTGATAAAGTATAAAGAAAAATAGTTGTTAATATACCTAAGTAGGCTAAGTGGTCGGACCCAAGCCCATTAGCTTATACTTTTGGGCTAGAAGTGATGTCATAATATGTATATTAATTTTCTATTGTTTGACTCCCTTGGTGTTCCTCTCCCAAACAATATATATATATATATATATATATATATATATATTACATATTTTTTTTAGCCATCACTCCTCTGCTCACCTAATTAGGATATATATTCATAGTATCATTATTGATTTATTCATTTTCTATCTCATTTTATTTCCAAAGAAGCAAGAAAAAAAATTGAAGAAGGTGCTATCAATTACACGACCCATGAAAGAAGACAAGAGGCAAAGGAGACACTAGCAAGGAGTAAGACATTTCCATCAGCAAGTCATCCTCAAAGGTTTCCTTCCGTACAAAAAACCTATTCCTTTCCATCATTTCCTAGACACTTGGATCAGGGAGCGTCAAGTAGCTTAAATGCTGGCACGTCAAAAGGTAAAGATTTGGAATATGAATCTGATTGGAGCAAGTACCTCTATCTCTCTCTCTCTCTGGTCTAATTATGAATTATCTTATGGAAAAGTGTTACCAATGCGTTTGTTCCATGATATCCGTTCCATTCTACTGAAAAAACTGAATTGTGAAATAGGCTAAAATGTTTTGTTATGCACCTTCTGCAGGCCAAGAAACAACCTGAAACAATAATAACAAATCAAGAAGCAAAACAACAATTACAAATAGGCATGTACACAAGTACACAAACAAGAAGAAAGACAACTAAATTTCACATTGAGAAATAAAAGCAGACTCTGAACAACACCTATAAGAGGGGTTGAATAGGTATTCACAAGATATGTGGAATTTAAATATTATCCAACCATAACCAACACTCAATTATGCACCACATTAGAAAATAAATTCTTCAGCAGTAAAATAAAGACAAATAAGAAAATATCCTTCACCACACAATTAGCACAAGGACTTTAGTGCTGAAGTGGAAACCCTTTGAATAAAATTTCAAAATAAAACTACTCAGAGCAGCCAAACCTTGAAAATTAATCAACTATAAAATAGTAAGGATTACAAGAAGTTCACACTTACAAAACTTTTAAAGTTGACACTCTCTTAGATAAGACAAGCGGCCCACTTGACTTCAATCGCAGTAGCTCGTCCACAACTTCTAAAAAATTAATCTACTTGATCTCCTTTATCAAAACCTTGGTAGGTTTATATTGTCATTGATGAAAGGTCATGGTTTACAACAAAGTCTCTAAGAGAGTAAGAATTGAAAGCATAAAAATATAAACTTTCGCTCTTGGTAGATGGAGGAAAAAATTATTTTTCTCTGAAAATATTGCATCAAATCTGATGCAGATTGCGGAAGACAGGTTCTGGTACTGCGCTCGATCCTACGATCGATCGAGCGCGTGATTGATCGCACAGATTCTTGGAAGTGTGATCGATCATCCGCGTGCCTGTGATCGAGCGCACGCGGGGAGTCATTATGTTATTTTCGCTTTTTTATTATTTAAACTGAATTTATGTTGTTATTTTATTAGGCTTAGCGTTTTAAGAGTTTTTATTTCGTTATTTTATTATGTTTAGGGTTTTGGGGGTATTTATGTCATATTTTATTAGGTTTAAGGTTTTGGACTATAAATATATGCTTATAGCCTCCAAAAAAATCAGTTGTTGTTTATTATTGATTTTGAATAATGAGAATACTCAAAGTTGAGTTTATTCATCTTTTCCTTCAAAACATAGAGAGTATCTAGTTTTTCAAGAAGAATTCTTAGATCATTGATAGACTCAAGATCTAGAATTAGTTATCCGCTGCTTTATTGTTGTTCTTCGCTGCAACCCATTAAGTCACGCTCCATCAGTTGGTATTAGAGCTTAATAAATTTCCATGAATGGGGAGAAGTGACCGTTGTGCAGACATGAACAAGGTTCAAGTGCGCACAGAGACAGCACGTAAGGAGAAACCGGCGATTCATTTGTGGCACATGAGTGGTGGGCCGAACAATTGTCGCCGCCAACCAATACCGTGATTCGCGGAAGCGGAAGGCAAATATATCGTTGAACGTTGGCAACGCAGGAAGGATCGACTTAGTGCTTTGAGGAATTAAATTAAAGACCTCATTACCCAAGTATCTGGCTAGTGTGGTTGACATGGGAATGGATCCAGAAACCCTTTTGTAGAGCCCCGAATGCACGGACATCAGCACCATGTGCAAGCTCATGCCAATAGGTGGGTGAACAAGTTTGAACTCAATATCCCAAAATTCTATGGGGATCCACAACCCGAAGAATTTCTGGATTGGGTGTTGGCTATTGAAGAGGTTTTTGAGTTCAACGAGGTGTCTGATGAACGACGAGTCTCTTTGGTGGTACACACATTCTGGGGAAGAGTTGTTGTGTGGTGGATTTGACCCTTACTCGCCAACCTCAACTCCATTGACCCAATCTATATGTGGAGGAGCAAGGTGACCTTGTTGATGAGGAGTTCCAAGAGTCTAAGATTCTTAATGAAGAGTTCGAATATGAAGATGTTGAAGATCCTTCACAAGGGTTTGTGGATTGGAATTCCCCACCAACCTATGATGATGATGTCCATGAGGAAGATCCAATTGAAGAACCTTTGGCATCTAACCTAGAGGAAGAGTATGTGGAATATGGGTTGCATCCCATGTTTGGCAGCCTCTACACAGAAGAAGATGACCAATTGGAAGATGAAGAGCCTACGGATGACATCGCCGATTATGAAGAGGATGACATCACTGATTATGAAGAGTTTGATGAAAAATTTTCAAGTGAAGTGCCTAATTTAATGGTGAAGAGAGTGATTATGTTGATTTCCTTGGGGTTGAAGATGTTTTAAATTCTCCTAACAATGATTATGGTAAGTTTTATGCAGATGAGAAAAATTATATGTTTACAAGGGAAACAATGGTTGACCCATTCTTGAGTATTTTCATGGCACGTGGAAGAGAAAAGGAACGAGAGAAGTACGGCAAATCCGAAGAATTGTCAAGTGGTGTGTGGGCGTTCCCTACAAACATCGAGGTATGTTGATGATGAGAAGTGTCAAGCTTATTTTGGGGTGTTGCCTTGTCTTGATCTTAAGGAAGGGCGAGTGGAATGAATTGATTAGATATCCGAAGGACCGTGGAAAAAACCGACTGGATTCGAGAGCGAATTCTCTCAAACAAGGGGAGAATGATGCAGATCGCGGAAGATAGGTTTTGGTACTGTGCTTGATCCTGCGATCGAGCGCATGATTGATCACATAGGTCCCTGGAAGTGCGATCGATCGCCCGCGTGCCTACGATTGAGCACATGCCAGGAGTCATTATGTTATTTTCGCTTTTTTATTATTTAAACCGACTTTATTTTGTTATTTTATTATTTAAATTCTGATTTTGTTACCAATCAGTTGTTGTTTATTATTGATTTTAATTAATGAGAATACTCAAAGTTGAATTTATTCCTCTTTTCCTTTAAAACCTAGAGAGTATCTAGTTTTTCTAGAAGAATTCTTAGATCATTGATAGATTCAAGATCTAGAATTAGTTATCCGCTGCAGCCCACTAAGTCATGCTGCATCAATTGGTATTAGAGCCTTAAATAGACTTGAGAAAGTAACCCTAAATTCTGAAAGTTCAAGGTGCAAAAATTGTTTTTTTACGACTGTCGTTTGGATGGGTAAGTGGCCATTTCAAACTGGAGCAGCTTCCCGCGATTAAACTTTTTAGTTTTTTCTTCACAGCCCATGTACATGGACACCGTAAATGTTGGAATTGGAAGCATTTTCATGAAATATAGAATTGTCGCATTTTGAATTAGCTTTCTAACGACACCAAGTTTGACTTCATCGGATGTTGGAATCAAAATATTTGATCATTTTACTCTCCAGCTCGGTCAATGTTAGAAGTCTTCCGTTCAAACAAAACTTGCAACAGAGCTCTCTAGAAAAATTCATTTTTCATCTATCTGCTGACCTATTCGAACTGACAAAATCTCTGTTTGAACTAACCACTGAAAACTTGATTTTTAGAAACATTCCTTAGAACATTGTCTAAAACCAAATTATATTAAGGTATTTTGAGCACCAAATTAGCCAATACTAAAAACCAAACACACTTGCTGCAAATAAGTAAGGCATGAGACGAAGTAGTTCATCTAACATCTTTGCGTGCATCCAAGTGTCATTATTTTTCACCAAAATTTGTAACTAATACATTTTTTGTTTTTGTTTTTGTTTTTGTTTTTTGTATTTTTTGTTTTTTTGTATTTTTTTTGTATTTTTTTTAAAAAAAAAATCTTGGGGAATATATATATATATACTAGATGGATATGCCTGGTATGGTCCCCTTGTTCAAGCTTGCAAAGCAGGTGATTGGTCGGCTGCTAAGGATTTTCTTAAGGAATTCCCAATGTATGACGTTCGAGCTTCCATAAGGATAAATGAAAGGAGAGCACTTCACATTGCGGTGGCTCACCAACACACCAGTTTTATAAAGAAATGGTTGAAATTGTTGGGACCGGAGGACTTGGAATTGAAAACCAATTATGGATTTACGGCCCTTCACAATGCTGCTCAAGTTGGAAACGTCAGAATTGCGGAGCAACTGCTGAAAATCAACGATAAGCCGTTATCGATCCGTGATATTAATGAAGACACACCACTCATTGTTGCAGCTTATTTTGGACACAAAAACATGGTCTCGTATCTATTCTCCCTGAGTAGTTTTGAACAGTTGACTCAAGAAAAACGCATTGAGCTCCTTCATCATACTATCCGCAATGATATGTATGGTAAGCCCTACATCTGATTCTAACTTTGTTTGGTGAATTTGATGCACTTACACAAGTTGGAACAACTTAGTGACCGTATTATAAGCATTTCTTAACCAACCTTTTCACAATCACCAAATTAATGTGCCCTTTTTATGGACAGATATAGCATTGAAAATTCTGAACAAGTATTCAAACATAGCAAATGTCGATACTGAATGCAAGTGGGAAGCGTTGGAAACGTTGGCCAACAAACCATTCTCAATTGGCAGCGAAAGTCACCTATCGTTCTGGAAAAGTCTCTTAAAGTACTCCTGTTAGTTTTCCTCCAACCCAAACTTCTTTAATTGAAAAGATATATACATGTCCCAAGTATATATATATAGTTCTTTTATTACATTAATCACAACTTGATGACAATTTTACTCATATTAGCTTCGCATGGGAATATGCTCTTATTCAATTTCATTAAATCTTTAGATGATATCTACTTCTAAACTATGGAAAATTCTATGAGATTATAAGTTATTTTCTAT